>LR750814.1:264669-282611 GCA_902729485.2 Mus minutoides
GGTTCCACGATTTCCCACAGCCAGACGCCCACCTGGGCAGCTTAGAGAACACGGGGCAGTCCCCGAGTGCAGTCCCGATGTCTGCCTGCCCAGAGTCCTGGAACTCTGACAGGACGCAGGTCATCTCTCTTACACCCTTTACTTCCACACATCTGATGCCCCAGAGCTAAGGAATGCTGAGAGCAGGAGAAATGACTTTCCCCGGGAAGAGCACACCAATTAGGTATCTAATATTAAATGGCCAGACCTGAAAAAAATATGCATACTAGTAACATTATACAGACTAAGAAGTTTGTAGTTATGTATTTAGTGATATGTGTGTGTGTGTGTTTGATATATATGTGTGTGTGATTTATATGATTTAGTGACATATATGCATGCATATGTGTGTGTGCATGCAAACACAGACACACACACACACACACACACACACACACACACACGTAAGAACAATTAACAAAAAAGAGACCATGAATTTGAAAGGCAGCACAGGGAGGGTACATGAGAAGGTATGGAGGATAGAAAGAGAAGTGGGAGATTATATAACTACATTATAATCTCAAAAATAATTTAAAACTCTGTGACAGAGAAGTCAGTCCCTATGGTGTCTCACAGGAAGTAAAGGCTGATGGACCTTTGTAGTTTGTGCCTGACCTGGTGTACATGGTGAGAGCCTGTCTGGGTTACATTGCTATTAAGTGAAAATTTCTCCTCAATTCTTGTCTTCTCTAAAGACAGAAAGAATCCATCCAAGAGGCAGACAAAGCAAAAGGAAAGGAAAGTGGTAGTTGACCTCAAAGGGAAATGATTGTAGTAGCTTTATCCAAAGGACAAGAGGTGACAACCCCATTGGATTCTGTTTTGTACGTTTTAAAGAAGTTTTTATGAATATTTATGAGGTGAGTGGCATATTCATAGAGCTAATGGGACCCAAACCATAGCAGACTGGATCTCTCTTTTGGAGTATTTCTTCCCATGGTTCTCATAAGAAGCTTGGGAATGGGATCAAAACCACAAAGAAAATGATAGAATGAGGCTGCAGTCTCTTGAGGATGTAGGACCTATTAGTGTGTCTGTGTGGGAAAGTGACCTGCTTCCTCGGCTTCTGGTGTGAGGGCAAGAAGCTAGCTGGAGCATCTGTTTCTCTAACCGCAGGGAAGGGTTCTAAACACCAAGGAATATAGCTAGCAGTTCCTTAACTCCCTTACTTCTAACTCTGTGCCTCACCAGGAGATGCAGGTACACAGCTATGATAACACAGTCAGGGTTTCCTTTAGCTCTGTCACATCTAACTCCTTTCCCGTGCAGTTTCAATACTATGCATGTTTTGAAGCTTATACCAATAGGAGTCCATGAAAGATACGTGTAGTATATGAGAAGAAAAAAAAAAGCTAAGAATGAAGCTAAGATACTAATCTAAGCCACTTGAAAGATACTATCAACCATAATGAAAGCCACAATAGTACAAAAATGAGAAGGAAGACCCCTACAATCAGCAAAGGACACGTTAGCTTTAAAGTGCCCACTATGTAGACTGGCAAATAAGCAGATGCGAGTGGGAACCATGGTTCTAGAGCTGTGGTTCTCAACCTTCTAATGCTGAGACCCTTTAACACAGTTTCTCATGTTGTGCTGAGCCCCAACCATAAAATTATTTTCCTCATTCCTTCATAACTGTAACTTTGCTACTGTTATGAATCATAATGTAAATATCTGTGTTTCCTGATGGGCTGAGAGTAACACTGGCCTATAATAAATATAATATTAAGAAGACAGTTTGATACTATGTCAAATCAAAATTTGAATATTATCTTTCAAGAATTGATAGTTCTTTCTCAACAATTATTTGAAATTTAACCTCTTTTCCCACCCACTACATCTATAGATTTATTGATCCATGCCTACGTAATGGGCAGCCTCTTTTGGGGTTCTTCCTTGTCTACCTTCTTGACATTCTACCTTAGATCCAAATCTTCCCAAGAACATCCGTCCATCTTTATAAATATAAAAAGTAACATAATGCTACTGCTTTTAAATATTTGCATATGTACAAATGTGTGTACATATGTAGACAAGTAAACATACTTATAAATAAAGAAAAAAAAAAGTAATTGATCAGGAAGTTTTACAAAAGTGACATTATAATGTATATTTCATAACAGAGAAAATCCAAATAGATAATCCCCATCTTTATAAGGGACATCCCTGCCAAGACAACAATGTCTGTGGGTCAGTAAGGGGCAGAGAGATGAACCACTCTGGAGAAAATGTCTGTTTGATTGCATGTGAACAACCACATATATAGTGAAAGCCCATAAACTGACCGTGATTACCCCATTATCTCAGATTGGCTGGTTAGCATTCATACCACCAGGATCTCTGTGTGGAAGAAGTACATTAAAGGAGGTGTGGAGGGTACAGACTCCTCCTCAGGTCAGCTACTGGTCACATAGCCTACTTCATAATTCAGTGTTCTGACACCAGAAGCATGGGCTGCCTTGCTTCTTGTCTAGAAGCCCAGTGTATCAGAGAGTGGCCGCCAGCTCATGCCTGCATTTTGTCCTACAGACAATAAACATTTGAACTATCCCAATTTAATTATAATTAGGAAAATGAAAGTTAAAGCAGGCAATGTTTTCTTTTTCTTTTCATGACGGTATTGAGGAAAATTTAAGTCTGAAAATATTGTATTTGAAAAAAATGTTATGAATATAACACTCTGATAGAAGAGGAAAATCTTTTACAATTTTATAAAGGATGGACATCATAAAGCATATGTGAGTGCTTAACAATTTACATATTCTACTTGTAGATGTACACCCCAGAGAAACTACAAGTATTTGCCCTAGAAATCAATTACAAGACTATTAATTGTAGCTGTATTCTGATGATTTTTTAAAAAATGTTTAAGACCGTGTAAATTAAAACTAAACAACATGGCTCACTGACACTTCTAAATCATTTAATAATTTTAAAAGAAGGTTTTAACGTTGATTATGCTGATAAACTTGTATAAAAATGAATCTCAACGACATTAAATTGTTGTGCAAAAGCATGTCAATGAGTATAGAGCCACTTCAGTAGACTTAAAAATGAGCTAGGGAAAAGGGTTGGTCAGTAAGCAGGCTCACGTAAACAAGAGGAACTGAGCTCAGTTCCCCCAAAACCACATAAAAAGCCAAGTACCACAGTGTGCTCCTGGAATCCCAGCACTGAGGGAAAGGAACCAAGTGGACCCCTGGGGCTTACTGGCCAGCCAGTCTAGACAAATCAGTGAGCTTCAGGTTCAATGAGAGCAACCAAGGAAGAGACTTTGTGTAAGGCTGTGACCTCCACATGCACACACGTCTATACACATCTGTACACATACACACAACTACAATAATATATTTTATTATAATAAATATATGTGTGTGCTGGATCTAAACACAATAAACCCCATGATAGAAGTTGTTATTACAAAGAGGAAAATTAGCCGGGTGTGGTGGCACACACCTTTAATCCCAGTACTCAGGAGGCAGAGGCAGGCGGATTTCTGAGTTCAAGGCCAGCCTGATCTACAAAGTGAGTTCCAGGACAGCCAGGGCTATACAGAGAAACTCTGTCTTGAAAAAAACAAAAAAACAAAAAACAAAACAAAACAAACAAACAAACAAACAAACAAAACAAAGAGGAAAAGTAAATCAACGTGTAGATTATGCTGTAAGTAAATACTACGTTTTGCTATAATTCTCAGTTTTAAAGGTTGTAACAGACATATAATAGTATATAGTTAAGTCACGATAAATAATTTTTGTCATTATATTTTCATTCTTTGTTATGAGTAATAAATGAGACAATTTGTAATGTAAGCATATGCCCTACAAAATTCTTTCATTAGAAACACACTAAAGAAAAGTTTAGAAATATGGTTTCATTTATTTAAATATATATGCACATATGAGCATTCACATATGAATATATAATAGTATGTGCTTACTTTACACACACACACAAACTAAAAATTTCACATATCTGCTGATCAGAAACAGAACCTACCTGCAAAGCACTGAAAGAGGAGGTTCCAGCCAAAGGCCGACTGGATCCTGTGATTGGAATCAAGCACTAAGAACAAGGCAATTGGCCTTGCAAGGTACAGGAACAAAATGTGTTCCCCACAAAATTATAGACGACCTGAGCCAGGTTTACTACTTGAAGCCAAGAGCTAGGGAAGGGCTGGTCTATTTGTAAAAGGAGGCTGAAAATAACATAGTTCAAAGGCAGCCTACGGCTACAGTTTAAGTGGAGTTGCACGTCTATGGAATGCTACAGCCATAGACACAACAACAAAATTACAAATTGCATTGTAATCTTAACCACAAAAATCAATGCCAAAATGCCGTTACAAGACCTGGTTTTGAACGGAACGTCTATGAAGCCAGGTAGAGAAAATTGCATCCTATTGGAAAAAGAAAAGAGGAAAGGCTCATTTAAAAAAGAGCCTGGAAAACAAATTTACCAACATTTTAAAGATTTTTAAATTTAAGGAAAGAAAGACAAAACAGTCAACATTAATTCCCTCAAGGTGAAATAATGTTATAAATCAGTTTCACTAAAGTGAATAGTTATAACTTAACTTTAAATGAGAAAAAAAGATGCCTTAAACTCTATAAACTGGATAGTTTGAATATAGAACACAATTAAAGAGAAATTAGCACTGTAGTAAGGTATAAGAAGAACTTCTTCCATAATACACAACAGAAAGATATAAAAAGACTTAATATGAAAGAGTTATTTAAATGTTTAAAATATATTGAGAAGCATGGATGAGTTTGTAAGTATATTTTACAAAAAGATGGAAATCAAGAATAGGCTCAAAGTAGACCTTCAAGTACAAAGACAACTTTGACAAGTTTAAAAAAAAAAAAAACATTAATAGTGTCTTCTGAACACGACAGAGATGTTACATCCATGAACGTTCAACACCTGTGGCTGGATGCATAAGATCAAACCAGTCAAGATTCCAGAACAGTTGAAGACCTCCCGTGGCCCCCACTCCTATTGGAAAAGCTACAGTCACTGGACCACTGCTGGAGAACTGAGAATCAATTTTCATTAGAGATGTGGTTCTCCGTAGGCTGCCTATGCTACAGTGGCCATCCCTATACTTTTTAATACACGTGGGAAGCACTAACCAGACCCAAGAGATTATTGGTTAATAAGCAAAAGAAGACGTAAAGTTGAGGGGGGACCATAGTAGGGAAGGCATAGAAAGAGTCGACTAGGGAGTGAGAGGTGAATATGACTGAATGCATTTGTCATATTTGTGCATGAAATTCTCAGATAATTGAAATGAGAGACTAATTACTTCTATCTAACTCCTAACCATAACTGAATTAAGATATTATTAATCCCAGCAGAGGCAGGCAGATTTCTGAGTTCGAGGCCAGCCTGGTCTACAAAGTGAGCTCCAGGACAGCCAGGGCTAGACAGAGAAACCCTGTCTCGAAAAACCAAAAAAAAAAAAAAAAAAAAAAAAAAAAAAAAAAAAAAAAAAAAAAAAAAAAAAAAAAAAAAAAATCAATAAAAAGGTAGATTCACTGGAAAGCAAAGGTTACAATTACTGAAGCACATAAGCATTGATGAAATATATGGACAAATGCAATAAAGTGATCATTACTAAAATTAAGACATTTGGTTTGAAACTAAGTTAAAACCTGAAGAAAAATTAAAGGATATGGAGAAGAAGAGTCAATAATATATAAAGAACGAACATTGTCATAGTCATGATATAAGTGATAAATAATTACACATATTTTAAAACTTCCTGGATTGTAGTTTAGATCAGTGGCAGAACACATGACTGGTATATGTCAAAACAATAGCTCAATCCCCAGCCCTGAAAAATACTACTTATTAAATACAAATGTTTAAAACGTAAAGCTAATTTCAAAAATACAGAACTATATTGCTTGAAGGCAAAGAGAACAGGAGAAAGAGGTCTTTGATATCACCTACAAAAGTTGAATGAGAATTTCCCCACATTTGAACACTTAGACCCAGGTTGGTAGTGCTATGGATTGGAAGGTTTAAGAGGCACAGCCTTGCTAGACAAGCTGTCACTGGGAGTGTTCCTTGGAAGTTGGATCGCTCTGCTGCCTGTGTGTACATGGAGATGTGATCTCTCAGTTTTCTACTCCAGTCTCCCTGCCTGCTGTATGTTACCATGCCTCCACCCCATCGTGATGGTCACCCACACCTAGAAGCTAAAATAAACTCTCTCTTCTTTAACTTGCCCTTCAGTTTCATCACAGAAGTAGAAAGTAACCAGTAATCACTCATGACAAATTAGAAAATGATATAGTCATTTAAAAAACCCAGAAAAATAAAAATTTTAAGTAGACTTGTAAAAAAAAATGATACTGAAGAAATTAGTCAAAATACTAATACTAAAAAAAGAAAGCAATATCATTTGATTCTTTATCTGATTGGTATCTAAAAGACACAGCTCTGTTTTATATATATATGAAAGGCATTAATACTAAGATAAAATAAACAATATTAATAAAAATATTGACATTACATAACATAAAACTATCCAATTAAAGGTGAATTTTACAAGCTCATAACCATGTGGTATTTATAAAAATCAGAAATTGATGTGCTAACCTCATAAAAAACTAAGTGAGTTATGGAATTTTTGAATGTTAAAATATATTTGATCAGCCTGGCGGTGGTGGCGCACGCCTTTAATCCCAGCACTTGGGAGGCAGAGGCAGATGGATTTCTGAGTTCGAGGCCAGCCTGGTCTACAAAGTGAGTTCCAGGACAGCCAGGGCTATACAGAGAAACCCTGTCTCGAAAAAACAAAAACAAAAACAAAAACAAACAAACTATATATATGTGTATATGTATATATATATATATATGATTAGCCAAAAATACAGTACCATTCAATAAAAAAATGCAGATTTTAAATATTAAATATGTTTTAAATTGACTGTAATGTAGGTCACAATGTTTTAACAACCGTAAACAAATGATGCTATGAAAATTATAGTCTCCAAATCCAATTAAACAATTATTAATAAAGGATTTTTAAAGTTTTAAAGCCTCATGTTGTACAATAAGAAATGTATCCCTAAGTAACTCATGGGCTAACTAAATATATGATGACAATAAAGAGACAAACATAGAGACTAATGATGAGATTATGACATAAAATCCCAGGATGCTGCTAAAATCATATCCCCATATCAACTTTAAGATGCTTACTATATAATTACAGTGTTTGAAAATAGGCATTAGGTATTCAGATTCAAGCTTTGAAGGAAAATCAAGGAATGAAGAAAGGAAAGAAAGCACAAATGAGATAAGGAACAATTAAATGAAGAGAATTATAAACCAAAAATATGTTACTAAGAAAAGCTATAAATATAAAAGTTATAAGGTTGATAAAGAGTCACTTGTCAGGTAGTAAGTCAATCGGCAGAACCTGAAATGAGCCTTAGAAAGATTAATTTTATTTTTAACTTCAGTCAGTATTGATACTACAAAATAAATACAAAATCAACTCAAGAAGTTTAGGGCAAACTCAAAAATCTTCATAGGTTATGATGTTTTGTTTCTGTCAAATTGACAGCATCCAGAATCGCTTTGGAGAAAAACCTCAGGGCATGACCCTTGTGGGTAGCCCTGGTGCTGTTTGTATTGTGATGTGAATTCAGCTTCCTGAAGAGGGGTGGCCTGGGACAAGTAGTAAATCAGGAACTCAGGACTTCATGTGACTCTTCTAAGGAATAATGAAACCAATCACTGGGCAATTACGCAGGACTTCCCCGTTGGAGGGAACAAGAGAAGAGGCAGGAGAGAGATAAGGGCTTTTGGATGGGGACAGCGGGAGGACAAGACGTAGCTACTAGTGGCTCCCGGTTTAGATGGCGAATCTGCCAAGATTCACCACCAGAGGATTTATATTTACTATGGCTTACAAGATTAGGATTGTTGTGCCCAATGATTGAGTTACCATTGATTCTGAGCTAAGTGTATGTGTGGTGTTTTCCTTCACATGGCGGCTCAACTGGGATCCAGAGAGAAAGGTACAGCAGCAAAGCATGGGTTTGCAAGAAGTGTACCCCAAAAGGCTGTGGGAATTTTGAAGCATGGGGTTGGCATGGTAATGACCCCACCAATAAGAACTTAGTGAGCTGGGTGGAGAGATTTCAGAGCTCTGAGTGAGAGTCTCCAGGAGATAAGAGCAGGCTGGTCATTGCCCACTAGTGCCTGGCCAGCCAGTTCGCCAGGGCCTGCCAGCATAGCATGGATTGCTTTATTATTATTATTATTATTATTATTATTATTATTATTATTATTTCCTACAACACATGACTGTGAGATTAGTTGAGATAGAAAAGCCAACCCTAACTGTAGATAACACAATGCCACGAGCTGGTACAGCATGGAGAAAGCAGTCAGTATTCATCTCTAGCTTTCTGCCAGGAGATGTGCTGTGACCAGCCACACTCCTGCTGCCATGCCTTCTTTGCCATGGTGGACAGTATCCTGTAGAACTGTTAGCAGCAGTACAAAACCCTCCTGCTAAGCCAGGTATTTTATTGCACAATGAGAAAAGAAAAATAACTAAAGTAGAAAATTAGTACAAAGAAATGGGGGCGTTTTGTGATAAACCTGACCATGCAGCTCTTGACTCTTTAGAACTGGCATGAAGAAAGGATGTGGAAGTTTGGAATTTGTGGCTGGAAAAGCCCTCAAATGCTATAAGCAAAGCTTAATGAGACATCCGGGTGGGAGTTTGGAAAACCAAAATTCTAAGAAAGTGTTGAGAGAAACACAGATAGTGGAGGCCCAATTCAGAGAAGTAGGCTAGAAGCCATTCATATTACATTTCAGCAAAGAATCTGGGCATACTCCATCCATATCCTGAGAACTTGAATGATGCTGAATGCAAATGTAACGGATACCTTTTTTTCTCTGGCAGAAGAATACTAATAGACAGGAGAGGACTTAGGTTATGTCGTGGGTATTGCTGACTGTTCTGGTCTAAGTTTATAGAGGAGAAAACAGCTAAGAGGAGCAAAAAGTTACGTGAAAATGTTTTGTTTGCTTTGGGGAAGAATGGAATTTAAAATTGCAGACAATGTTGGTGCTGAGATAATAGCTATAGATGTATTTTAACAGAACTCAGAAGATTGAAGAACTCATGAGATCATTCCCCAAGGTTTCAGAGAAATACTCTGTCCATATGGTGAGAAGGGACCAGAGTTCCTAAATGAGTCCTTGAAAGGCCATTGTGTAAAGTTGTAAGGATGAAGCTTAAGTTTCACTGGAGACCCCAGGATGTTAGAGTTGCCAGGACCATGAGACATCTGCCAAGGCAAACTCAGTTTTGAAATGGAGCCTTCCAAGAAAGAAACTATTTGTGATGAGGTTAACAGGGATGCTGAGCTAAGCTGAAATACCCAAGCCCTTTGTAGGCCGGATGATTCTACCGTGAGCTCCAGATGCCAGACATGAAGCATTTTGTGTGTGTCCTGCTGGTGTTTGTCCTTGTTTTATCCTTTCCTCGATATACTCCATTCCTTCCTTTTAGAATTGGAACATTTACACCATGCCATTGTATACTGAGGATATATAATACTTCCTCACTTTATATTTGCTCACAGTTAAGATTGCCTGAGCTTTATAAGAGACAGTACACTTGAACTTTTGTACTCTGTTGGAACTATTAAAGTGCTATGACTTTAAAAGTTAGTTTTAAAAAGTTAGCTTTAAAAATTAGTTGTACATTATGAAATGCCCGTTAGTTTATGGGCATGGAAGATTGGGGGGTTATGGCTTAAAGTGATGGGTTTGAATATTGATTGTTAGTTTGACAGGATCTAGCATCACCTTTGAGACAATCTCTGGATACATTCACGAGAGACTGTCTAGATTAGGTTAACCAAGGTAGGAAGACCCACCATGATTATGAGCAGCACAGTCCCATGGACTGAGTCCCAGACTGAATAAAAGAGAAAAAGCTAGATGAGCACCAGGTCTTCTGTTTCTGGTACGATACAATCAATGTGATCAATGTGTCTCCCTACTGCCACCACATTGTCACCTAAACTATGCAGGAAATGTATGCATATATCCCCTTGAACTGTAAGTCAAAATGAAGCCATCTTTCCATAAGATGTTTCTGTCAGGTATTTCATCATATCAGTGAGAAAAGTGCCTAAGACATAGACGGAAGGAAATTAATGGTTAACCATATAACCGACAGAATGAACAAAGGAGCTGAAAGGGGTCTGCAACCCTATAAAAGAAACAACAATATGAACTAACCAGAACCCTCAGAGCTCGTGTATCTAGCTGCATATGTAACAGAAGATGGACTAGTCAGCCATCATTGGGAAGAGGGGCCCCTTGATCATGCAAACTTTATATGCCCAGTACAGGGGAACGCCAGGGCCAAGAAGTAGGGAGTGGGTAGGTAGGGGAGTAGGGCAGGGGGAGGGTATAGGGAACTTTCAGGATAGCATTTGAAATGTAAATTAAGAAAATATCTAACAAAAAATCAAAAAAGAAAATATATGAAAATATCTCTACAGAATGTTTTAATATCCAAAATATATAAGGATCTCAGAATTTAAAAACAAAAGATAAGCAACTAAATTTTAGAGTGAACAGAAGGTTCAGCTAATACTTCTCTGAAGAGGATATACAAATGAGCAACATTCATACTCGAAAGTGCATAATGTTATCCATCATTAAAGAAATGCAAACCAAACCCAAGAATATGGTGTTTCTCTAAAACCATCAAATGGTTTTGGGATCAAAACCAAGTGATAGCAAGGAAGGGGAGAAACAGAAACCTTCAAATATTTTAATGGGACACATAAGTTGATATTGCTATGGAAAGTAATTTGTTCTTCAAAACAAGAAATATAATTACCATAAAACCTGACAACTTGTCTATACTTTGCTATACACTCAAGAGAAATGAGAGCATGTGTTCATACAAAAAAATACGTACATTATTCTTTGTAACACTATTATAAATAACAGCCAGAACATTAAAAAAACAACCCAAATTTCTACCATGAAAAAATAGTAATGTAGGTTATGGTATATACAAGCAATGGGATAAGACTCAACCATTAAAAGGAATGAAGTAAGAGACACAATGTCACAGCACACTCCCTAATCCTTGGGTTCTTTCTTACAATCTTCACACCTTTTATTCCACAGTGTTCCCTGAGCCTTGCGTGCTGGCGTGTTTTGTACTTGTATCTACTGAGATTAGAGCTTACAACTCTGCATTTTGAATGGTTGTGATTTTCTCTACTGGTCTCTGTGTGTTGCAAAGAGAAGTTTCCTTGATGAGAGCTGAAGACACTACACTTATCTCTGCCTTTGAGGAAAATGTTTATATATTGCTAGGGATTATACTGGCTTAGTAAATTAGTGGTTGTAAATTCTCCTCCAATAACCATGACTTCCCTAGCACTGAGTAGTTAGCTAAGTTTCCAGTACCGGGGATGGTTTTCCTCTTGTTGGCCTAGTAATATTAAAAACTACAATAATAAATTCTCACCAACATGACTGAGCAAACATGAGTTGAACAAGAACCATGCCAATGGACATGCCAAAGTGACTCGTAGGAGTCCAAGAGGCTTCAACCCTATACAAAGAACTACAGGCAACTGAGAGAAGTTGGAAGAAGGAGTTAGGTGGTCTTCCCCAGGGAAGAACACACCAACTAGTAGTCCAGTACCAAACAGGCATTCCTGAAAACATACATATGAGTAACATTATATAAACTGAGCAAGTTATATTTAGGAATAATGTATGTATATACTTATACACATTCAATAGCAACTAGTGAAAACTGTAGTACATGAAGTTTGCTTTCATTTGAAGTATCAGAAACTTCAACCCCTCTCTCCTGGTGGAAAGTTTTCAACTTGGAGGAAGCTGTTGTCCACAAAATTTCTAAGAATATGTCAAGTGAAAGAAACCAGAAGCCTAAGGGCATGCCTTATATGGTTCTTTTCATATAAAGTCGTCAGAATGGGCAAGTCCATTATGAGAGTCCACAGATTTGCGGTTTCAATGGATGTGGGAAGACAAAAACTGAGGAGTGATTATTTAATAGATATAGGGAAGTTGTATCACGCAAAGAAACGTCGTGGGAACAAATGGTGCTACTGTTTGCCCAGCATTCTGAATACAGCAGCTGTCACTGAAATGTGCCTAAAGTACCAATAAATTCACTAAATGCCATATGATTGATTGTATGTTATCTTCATTTTCAACCTCAAAAATGAAAGAAAACTCTTCTTCAAAGACAGTAATTTTACCAGATTTATAAAACCTCCATGGAGCAAGTAAGCCAAGGATTCTAAACTGCTTCACGGAATGAGAGGGAGGCACTGCTGGTTTATTTCATGGATCTGGGAAAACCTTAATAACACGCCCCCAGTGAATCAATAAAAGGAAGAAAGTTCTATTCTAATCTCATTTTAAATTTATCAGTAAAGAAAATCTTACTGTCCAATATGGTGCCTATTATAGTTGAAAAAAATAATCTCCAAGCTGAAAGGGATTGCAACCCCATAGGAAGAATAACAATATCAACTATCCAGTCTCCTCAGAGCTCCCAGGGACATAAACCACCAACCAAAGAGTACACATGGGCTGGTCTTGGCTCACCTTACATGTGTAGCAGAGGACTGTCTTATCTGGCATCATCTTGAGGCTTGATGCCCCAGAGAGAGGAAATAGAAATGCTAGAGGAGTGATGGGGAGTGGGTGGGTGAGAGGGAGAGAACCCTCTTAGAGGCAAAGGAGAAGGGGGACAGGGTGGAAGGTTCATGGAGGGGAGACTGGAAAAGTGGGGGGTAACATTTGAAATATAAATTAAATAAGACAAAATAATCTCCAAGAGGCTCTTCAATCAACTACAGGAGAAAGAATTAGTAATCTTAACAATCAGTCAATAAAAATTACCCAAACTAAACAACAGATAAAAAGAGTGGGAAAACGAATAGAAGGAGATGAAAAGGCCCCAGAATTCTAACACACATGAAAAAAGTTTAAAGACATGTAATTGAAATGACAGGGAAAGGGGCAGAATTAAAACCAAAACATTTAAAGAAAGCACACACAGGGCTCAGGTGCAGTCTGCTGGCCTGACATGGGTGAGGTTTGAGGTTAACCCTCAACACTAAAAACAAAAACAAAACAAGAAAATAGCAACAACAGGAAGAAAAAAGAAAGAAAAAGAAAGAAAGGAAGGAGGGAGGGAGGGAGGGAGGGAGGGAGGGAGGAAGAAGAGAAGAAAGTGTGTGGGGGGCACTCCCTCTAAACTACTAATAACAATCCAACTACCTTTACAAGAACCCCATAACAAGCAAGGAAAAGGTTTAAAATGAAAGTAGCAAGGCATAAATTTATGGTTGAGAATATTAAAAGAAGTGGGGGTTGGGGAAGACACCCTAAACATTACTAAAGAACATGAACTCAAGTTACCACAGACTTCTCATTTTTAAACCTATGAAAATCATAAACAATTGAGCTATGTCCTTAAAAATGCAAAATAGAAAAGCCATTAATTTTTAGACTCAAGGAAATATAAGCAAAATAACAAACTTGTCCTTCTTAAAATACATGATTAGAAATAATAGAATAAGAATGTAGTGTCAGGATGTATAAAAATACTTGCAAACTACATATAAGCAAAAATTGTGCCTATATTATATCATGTATAAAATTTCATTATTATTTTAATTCCAACATGAACAAAACAGACTTATTCAAAGAAGGTATATTTTACAAATAAGTACATGAAATTAGTCCATGTTTGTTTGAAAAATAAAGACCACAATGAGATACCACTTAGCATCCATTTCTTTTAAACTTTTGAACTACTAAGTTCTATACTAGCAAGCTCAGTATAAGTAAATTATAAAATAGTGCAGTCACTTTAGAAAATAGTTTTAGTGGTCATCATAAGTGAAATGTACAACAGAGCTCCCTCATATTTATTCACTAATTTCATTAGTAATTACTAATTATCTTAAGCAGCTAAAGTATCCAGTAGTCAGCAATGGCTAAGCTATTACATAGCTAGACAATAGAAAACCACACAGCTGGGAAGGAATCATGCATAATGTGTCCAGTTTCAGCATGGAGCTCAGTAATTACTGAGACACGAGTTAAACCAAAAGGCTAAAATGTAGAGCAACTAATCAATTAAATTAACACTACCTCAAAAATCTCATATGCCACTTAATGACGTCACCCTTATGCTCAGCCCCTGGCAAAAACTAATCTCCCTTTGTTGTATAAATGGAATCAAACAGGACATAGCCAGTTGAGAATATGCTGGGATTTTGTTTTGACTTAAGTGTGTTTTTTATTTACCTACCTTTTTCATAACATACCATATTTTATCACTTCCTTTTTTTTTTTTTTTTCATTTTGTGGGATCCTTGTATTGGTTCCAAGGGTGTTCATTCTCTAGTTTCCCTTTCACCCAATTTAATCTCTTCTCATTAGAGTTCTGACTGGCAGAGAAGCCTTGACATGATTGGAATTAAATTCTTCAATGGTTCAGCTAATTAAGCCTAAATCAGGTTCATCGTTTTATTTTCCCCCACTCTGAGACTGGACGAGAAAACTCTCTAACCATCTCTGAAGGCTTTTGTTTCCTGTATTCACAACATCTCTGATCTTAGCAATAGCCACCTAGAACGTTCACTTCACCCATGTCAGCTTCTCCCACTGAATGCCTCATTGGAGCCACTAACTGATGAATTATCCTGACACCTGCTACCTCAAGACTTCAACTTCAGAAAACTATACAGCTGTGCCAGAAATATCTGTGTGCCAACTGCTCTGAGTGATAGAATTCTCATTGCCTTTGCTCCAAATTCCATTTCATTGCCTGTTTTCTGAGGTAATGCTGCTATCACCTTTCTAAGAAGGCTCTTTAGGACACACTCCCAAACCCAGGTTAACCTGTAAGAAGCATGGGGGAGGAATCTAGCAAACAGTACCAACAGCAGTCTAGTCTAAACCATAGCATCTCTGGAACTAGATGCACATCTAGGAGTATCCCTACTGGAACAAAGTAATCAGGCTATTGTTGGCCATTAAAGATGCCCTCACCCTACCCCACTATATGAAGTGCTCCCTTCAATGGACTGACATCTGAGGATGATCACACTCACAGCTGAATTAGTAAGCCCTTTTGACATGATGCCTGGCTTTAGAAGGAAGGGCTCAAAATAGGATATCCACTGACATTTCTAACATGTTACTTACACCTGTAGATTTTGGTAATGAACCTAAAATGTTCCAAACTGAATAATTGAACCAGCTCCCCTGTGCTAGCTTGAATAGGAATGTACCCCATAGAGTAGTGTGTTTGAATGCTTGGGCCATAGGGAGGTAGTATTCTTAGGAGGTGTGTGTTGCCTTGTTCTAGGAAGTGTGGACTTGTTGAAAGAAAAGTGTGACTGCAGGGGCAGGTTTTGAGATCTCTTATGCTCAAGCTTCACCCAGTATGGCACAGTCTCTCCTTGCTGCCTGTGGATCAAGATGTAGAACACTCAGATCCATTTCCAGCACCATGTCTGCCTGTACCCTGCCATGTTTCCCCACTGTGATAATGGCCTAAACTTCTGAAACAGTAAGCCAGCCCCAGTTAAATGTTTTTTCATAAGAGTTGTTGTGGTCATGCTGTGTATTCACAGTAACAAAACCATAAGGCACCCTCAAACCCTAAAACTGACTGTTCTCCAACCTTTACTACTTCAAAGTTCTCTATTAGTTTTAAAATTAGAAACCTAATAGTTCTTCTTAATATCTCCTTCTTTTATCCCTGATAAATTCATTTGCCATGCACGAATAGATTAATATTACTACCAATCAAATGATCACTCCCATTCTTCCTAGTTATTTCGATAGCCACTGTCACCACCTCTGCCTCTATGTGATAACCTTCTCCACTGGGTCAAATCTTAACACCCTCTTCACTATTTTCTCTGACATTTTCTTTTCTCTCTCCCCTCTGGTCTATTCTTTGCATACACATCAGCATGAATTCTGTGAAGTAAAGATTAAATCTTTTCTACTCCCCGACTTCCTATTGAATTTAGGATTGAAGCTAAACTCCCTTACAACTCCCACAGGCCTGGAACAACGGGAACCCACTCCACTCTCGTTCAAGGCTATCTCCCTGTCACTCCCCACTCACCCGCCATGATGAAATTCTTTCCTAGAGGCTGCTAAGCACCTTCCTTCCATAAATAAAAGTCTCCATTTTCTTCTAACTATAGATTTTGTTTTCCCCAGTGATTTTTCTCACCTTCCAAGAGGAGGCATTCTAAAGAGCTTTTCTTTAATCAGCAGTAACCCCCCCCCCCTTCAGTGGCTCAACATCTTTTTCAATATCCTTTTATAGTTACAGAAATTTTCATAATGTACATAATCTCACCAATGAATCCTCCCCCACCCCCCAATATGTAAGAACTCAACTTTGCAGCCTTGCTGACACTGAAGTGTAACATCCAGGATCTATCAGTCACTGGTATGACAATTCATATGACAATTCATCTCCCACTGAGAACCCAACTCCCCTCCACACTGGGATTTGGCCTGGCTCAGACTTGTACAAGTTGTGTTCATGCTGCTGAAAATGCTCTCAGTTCCTATGCTCAGCTGCCCTGATGTGTCCAGGTGTTTTCTTACAGTCAGGCACCATTTCAGGCTCTTTTATGCCCTTTCCCCTTTCCTGTAATGATCCTGGTGTCTTTGGAGGGTGTAGAGAGCCGCTCTGAGCACTGACAGCATTAACCATTTAGAAATGGCGCTGGCATCCAGCATTCTCTCATATGATCCTTGGAATGTGCTTTGTCCTGGGGTAAAAGCGCGCGAGTCACAGAGCCCATGCCCGGGGCGATTTGGGTTTATGGCTTTGCAGCCAATCCTATAGGAACACGCTGCCCTGGGGCTACCTCAGGGGATATAAGAGGCCGAGCCCTCCGGGGGCTCTCTCTCTCTCTCTCTCTCTCTCTCTCTCACTCTCTCTATATTCTCCCTCTGCTACTCGCTCTCTTTCCCTCTCTTCGCTCTCTCTCTTGCTTTCTTCCTCTCTCTCTTTCCTTCCCTCTTTTAGATTATATTCTATAATAAAAGGATGCCACAGACGTTTCCTTGCTAGTGTCAGCATGAATTCTTGCAGGCGAGAAAGAGCGCGTTCCACAGGAGGGGGTGTAGTATATGTGGTCCTTTTAGGGTTTAACATCCTGTAGTCTCCTATTCTCTGCACCTTGGCCAGTTGTGGATCTCTGGGTTAATCACCATCTAGTGCAAATAGAAGCTTCTCTCATGAAGAATGAAAGATACCTTAATCCATATGTATAACAAAAAGTCATTAGAAGTTGGTTTAATACTATGTTCATTTAACAGAATAATGGTGGTACATCCTCCCTAGGGCCTGGACCTGTCTACCAGAGGTTTTTTTTCGCAGTCAGTGTTATTCCTTCACCCATGCTCACCAAGCATTTTTTTTTAATTTTTTTTCTCTTTATTAGATATTTTCTTCATTTACATTTCAAGTGTTATCCAGAAATTTCCCCTTACCCTCCCCCATCCCCGCCCTGCTCCCCTACCCATCCCCTCCCACATAATGGCCCTGGCGTTCCCCTGTACTGGGGCATATAAAGTCTGTATGACCAAGGGGCCTCTCCTTCCAATGATGGCCAACTAGGCCATCTTCTTCCATATATGCAGCTAGAGACGTGAGCGCAGGGGGAACTAGTTAGTTCATGTTATTCTTCCACCTATAGGGTTGAAGACCCCTTCAGCTCCTTGGGTACTTTCTCTAGCTCCTTCCTTGGGAGTCCTGTGTTCCAACTAATAGCTGACTGTGAGCAACCACTTCCGTGTTT
>LR749524.1:0-106847 GCA_902729485.2 Mus minutoides
AGAGAAAATTGAAAGAGCAAATAGTTTGATGTATACTTTTTGATAAGATGGACTCAGAATGAAAAACAGTAGTACTCCTGGCAACTCTAACCTGAGCCTAAGCATGAAGAACAACAGTATTGAAAGTGGTTTCAGCATCCTCACCAGGATCTACCTTGAGTTTTCATACTTGATTATCCTAATGATGGGGCCTCATTTAGGATTTTGTTTGATTGCTTGTTTTCTTTATTTACATTTCAAATGTTATCTCCTTTCCTGGTTACCCCTCCGAAAACCCCATATCCCCTTCCCCTGCTCACCAACCCACACACTCCCACTTCCTGCCCCTGGCATTCCCTTAAGCTGTGGCATAGAACCTTCACAGGACCAAGGGCCTCTCCTTCCATCAATGACCGACTAGGCCATCCTCTGCTACATATGCAGCTAGAACCATGAGTCCCACCATGTGTTTTCTTTACTTGGTGGTCCCAGGGAGATCTGGAGTTACTGGTTGGTTCATATTGTTGTTCCTCCTATGGGGCTGCAAACCCCTTCTGCTCCTTGGATACTTTCTCTAGCTCCTTCATTGGTTACCCTGTGCTCCATCCAGTGGATGGCTGTCAGCATCCACTTCTGTATTTGTCAGGCACAGGCAGAGTCTTTCAAGAGACAGCTATATCAGGCTCCTGTCAGTAAGCTCTTGTTGGCATCCGCAATAGTGTCTGGGTTTGGTGATTGTATATGGGATGGATCCTCAGATGTGGCAGTCCAACTGGAGGGGCAACCTCATGTTGTAGTTTTATATTCTTTTGTAGTTATTATGGGAAAATTATCAGAAGAGTCTTGACTGTATTCAGATTCCATTTCTTTTCTGAATACACATGACTGTTCACTTTAAAATGTGATCTTACCTTTTCTATGTCTCTCACAATTTAAACACAGGGTCTTTAATCCAATTTATGAGATAGACAAACTTATTTCCTTTAAAAGTTTACTTGCCTCATGTATTCCACAGTAAAGCAATCTTAATACAATCTGAAATTTACTAATTAAAGTATCTTTGGAAAGAAACTTACTTGTGATGCTCAATAATGCCACAGTCAACAAAGGTAAAATTCAGAAGACCTTTCCAGACTTCTAAAATAATACAGGAATCTATTTTATTACAATTTTAGGAAAAAATTGAAAATGAGCCACGATTTTTCCCCAGTGACTTTTAATTTATTTCAGTCTTGAAATTTGTGAGAGGAAACATAGAAGAGAATCAATTTTATTTAGAAAATATAGATTAAAGACTAAGTGTAATAGTGTAGTTGAACAGTGATTTCGTTGAACTCTCTAATGGTCCAGAGAGTAACTGGAGGAGAATTCAAAAAAAGAAAAAAAGAACAAGGAAAAGAAAGAAAGAAAGAAAGAAAGAAAGAAAGAAAGGAAGGAAGGAAGGAAGGAAGGAAGGAAGGAAGGAAGGAAGGAAGGAAGGAAGGAGTGGAGAGGAGAAGAGAAAAGAAGAAAAGAAAAGAAAAGAAAAGAAAAGAAAAGAAAAGAAAAGAAAAAGGCAAACAGGACAACAACAACAAAATAATGTTTGAGTTGTTACAGACAAGAATACAGACAAGCTCCTCTTACAGTTTGCGGATTGTTTCTTACATAGAAAATTATATTGAAGCCGGGGCGTGGTGGCGCACGCCTTTAATCCCAGCACTTGGGAGGCAGAGGCAGGCGGATTTCTGAGTTCGAGGCCAGCCTGGTCTACAAAGTGAGTTCCAGGACAGCCAGGGCTATACAGAGAAACCCTGTCTCGAAAAACAAAAAAAAAACAAAAAAAAAAAAAAAAAAAAAAAAAAAAAAAAAAAAAAAAAAAAAAAAAAAAAAAAAAAAAAAAAAAAAAAAAAAAAAAAAAATTTATTGAGCTATAAAGGAGTAAAGACAGTGTATAAAGAGCAAGGTTGACCTTTGCTCTGAAGCCAAATATCTTTTTGTGGCTTAAAGTTTTGAGTGTCTGTGGATGTGATGGATGGATGGATGGATGGATACATAATAAGGTGATCTGGGTATTCAGTATAACCTTATCATCACTACTCTCCAGTGATTGATATGAACATTTTATTGCTAACTCAGTATCTGCTCCTCTATATTTTTATTTTCCTTACTGAAGATTAAGCCCATTTCCTGCCAGACAAGCAATTTATTTCTGAATTGAATCCAATTTTTCCCCTTAAATTTGGTTTTGAAACAGTATCAAGCTACATTAATCAGTTTAGCCTTGAACATACTGTGCACCCTAACTGGTCTTGGATTTGTGATCCTAGTTCAGTTTCCCTAATGTATAGGATTACAGAAATTTTCCAACAATTTCTCCTCGATGCATGCCTGAAAGGAAAAATTATAGCAAATTTTAAAGGCTGAGTGGTTGAAGATTCTCTTTAATACCAACTTAGCACTGTAAAACTATGAAGTGTACTTGTGGCTTGTTAGTTGGAACAATAACTATTAATTTAAGGAGAAAATTTTCCCTTTACTGTTGAGAAAATTAAGTGATAATTCTTTAAATGATACAACATGAAAAGGGTGTAATGTAACAAACCCCAATGGCCTTTGGAAGTCTAAATTGGAAAATGCATTCTCAATGCAATTTTAATTAAAGCAATTGAATTTAAGCAGGGGAGATAAACAAGGAATTGGAAGCCGTAAGCTTCAATTTATCACTTGATAGGAAAGATTATGGAAATTGTACTTTAAATATAGGTCTCTGTTGGGTTTTGCTATAAGAACTCCATCAGACACAGCTGCAAGGCACACTCCTGGTCTTTCTGTTAATTGTCTTCTTGCCTAGTTGATTAAATAAAGATTAGCATTTATTATGTCTACAGCATTTTACAAGCTTTAACAAATGAAACTAGATGGCCATTGTATAAGATACACCATCCTGCTGCTTTAGTCTTTACAGAGAGACAAGTAGAAGAATCTCACAGTATCAGATGCAGTAACAAGGCAAGTGAAGAGCCCCACTTCTGCTTTGGTCCCAAAAGCATTAATAATGACTTCAAGTGATTGAATACTTACGATCACGTGGTGCATTGGCAAGGTTCTATCTTTTCAGAGCAGGTGAAAATTTTGTTTGGCTGTGATTACATGCTTCCCTATTGAAATGAAAAGAACTGTGTCTCTGTCTCTGTGTGCCTCTGTCTTTGTTTGTCTCTCTGTCTCTCTCTGTCTCTGTCTCTGTCTCTGTCTCTGTCTCTCTCTCTCTCTCTCTCTGGGTATGGGTGTGGTTGTGGGTGCTGAATGCACACATTCAGGTACGGTTACACATGTATGTACATGATCATGGAGGCCAGAATACAATGCTGAGTGTCCCAACTCTATCAATTATCACTGTATTTCTACGAGACAGGGCCTCACTAACTTGTACCTATGCTTGCAGCCTTCATACCTGATGAGTCCTCCTCTCTCCTCTCCAACCTTGCTTGGTTTATTCAGCATTTTTGTGTGAGTGTTGGGGGATATAAATCTTGTCCTGATTTATACAGTAAGTATGGTTGCTTCATGAGTCATCTGTCAAACCCCATAAATTATTTTTAACATAATTTCATTTTTCTGTGGTTATGCGGGTTAGAAACCCCAATTCAAGAGTTAATCAAACTCTTTCCATCAAGTCTCTAAGACAGAATTTATTTATAATGTTGAGAATCTTTGTAAAATACATCAGACTTCTCATTTGATAGATGCGAGAAATGGATTCTTGAAGGTATGTCTGGTCCTGAAGACCTTTCCCTATGGATGAGGAAAGAAGTTTGACTTGGTGTATGACTACCTATTCTTTTCTATTCTTGTATCTTTGAGGACATAGTATTTGGCCGCCCTCTCAATTTTCTGCCAAAGAAGGATAAAGCAAGAAAGAATTCACTAGATGTTTGTGCCTGGAACGTGTCTGTCCATTACAAATCACCTATTCCATGTGTCTTCTGATAGAAGCATGAAGCGAATAAGAAGTCACTTATCTTTTTTTATGGCTCTTAGAGAAAACCTGAATTCTTGAACTCCTCCACTCCCAACCTTAGATCTTAAACATGGGTATTTCTCTACCACTACCTCGAAATACATTGTCTCCTACCTGTAAAGATCATAGGAAAAGCCTGGCCTACTTGAATAATCCATAATAATATTCTGTTCTCTAGGGGCTTTAAATCCTTTTTCCCATCAAAAAAACCAGCCCAGGGATAGATTCTGACATGCTTGAGTGACTGTCATTAGGGTACTAAGACATCTCAAGACACACTGGAAGGAAGCCTACTGGAAACACTCTTCTCATTTTGGTTTTCAGATCAGATGTACTAGCATTTTCACATCAGTGTGATGGAAATACCCGGTATAAGTAACTCTAGCAAAGAAGAATTATTTGGCTCACTGTTTCAACCCCTCATAAAAGTGAAAGGATGGTAGAATTCATGACAATGACAGTAAGTGGCAATACTTAACTTATCAAGACTTTTGTATCCCGAGTTGAACCAGTGGACTCCATTTCATCTAGATCCCAACTCCTAAAAGGCATACAGAGTACCCAATCCTGATACCTTACACACAAATATTCAAAGCTGGAGTCCTTAGGGGACATTTCAGACTCAAGCCATAGGAGCACAATATTGTTATGAAAAGCACATTCCAAGGCAATATCTTAATTAAAAAGGAAAATTGGGGAAGCGGTGAGATATAGCACACAGTGCACAACACTGGTAAGACACGAGAATAGATTGAAATCTGATAGTGTTCATGGTGAGCAGGATTGAAAAGTAATCAGGCTTGTGGATGATGTTTGAGACATCAAGTCAACACAAAAGAAGAAAAGGCCACAATCTTTACATCAATTCTTCAGATCTGTCAGACATGATTTTTTAAATTTATTTATTTTGGGCAATTTCATATATGTATGTGATGCATTATAATTATGCTTATTCCAACTCTTTTTTCTCTTTGTCACCTTTATCAGCATCTTTCTCTTTCCTACAGGCCTTTCTTATCTTTATGCTTTAGTTTGCCACCAAGGTGAATGAGGAGCTTCTGTATGACCAAAGATATGATGCTGTCCAGAGATGCCTGGTGTGCTGACTTATGGAACAAATTTGAAAATAATGATATTGCCTCTCTCTTCCAGAATCTGTCAGTAGCCATCAATTCAGCAGGACCCCTTGAGCACCTCTTCTTTCCACATCTGACTTTTGATACATACTAATTGATTCAGGTTTGGGGGCAGGCAACCATGAGTGTTGTGAATTCAATTACAACAGTAACTGCTATGACCACAACTAATATTTGTCATAATATTCTTCCTATTAAACCCTTTTATTCCCTATCTCAGTAATACTCTCTGAGACTTAGAGCAGAAGTTATAAATGTCTTGTTTACTGTGGAGTATTCTATTAGTTTTTTTCCCACTTAGTACCTTGAGCATTCAAGTGTCTCTGAATTCAGTGACTTTCACTATTAAGAGAATATCTCTGTTTAAGAGTAAGGTAGCATTTGTCTGCATGAAGATGTTTAGAACACAGTTTTGTGTCATGTAAACTTAGGACCATCATCTATCCTAGGTCCTATAATCTTACCAGCTATAAGTTTTTGACAAAAATTTTAATAGTACCAGACATGAAATCCCTCCTGCAAAGAATTTTTCAAATCTAATCAGACAGCAGTTGGTTGTATCCATAACATTCTTGCCCTATTCTGCCAGTGAGTGCATCTTGCCTTGGGGTAAAATCATAGCTCATGATGTTCACAACACCTGCACAAATATTGCACACCAGGGACTAGGTATTTTGTTCAGTAACCTTCTGCTTCTTGATTCACTATTATCTAGATATCCCATACCTGGAACTTCCTGACACATCTTTTATAAAAACAAAGAAATCTTGTCCACATACTAACTAAAAGGCCTTGAATAATTGCCATATTAAAAAGTGTGCTAGAGACAGCTTTTCCAGGCTCCTGTCAGGGAGCATTTGTTGGTATCTGCAATAGTGCCTGGCTTTGGTGGTTGTTTATGGGATGGATCCCCAGGTAGGGCAGTCTCTGGATGGTTATTCCTGATAAAGCTGTCTCCTGAAAAGCTCTGCCAGTGCCTGGTAAATACAGAAGTGGATGCTCACAGCCATCCATTGGACAGAGCACAAGGTAACCAATGAAGGAGCTAGAGAAAGTACCCAAGGAGCTGAAGGGGTCTGCAACTGTATAGGAGGAACAACAATATGAACTAACCAGTACCCCCAGATATCCCTGAGACTAAACCACCAATCAAAGAAAACACATGGTGGGACTATGGTTCTAACTGCATATGTAGCAGAGGATGGCCTAGTCAGTGAGCAATGGGAGGAAAGGCCCTTGGTCCTATGAAGGTTCTATGCCACAGCTTAAGGGAATGCCAGAGCCAGGAAGTAGGAGTGGGTGGGTTGAGAAGCAGGGGGAGGGGGAAAAGGATAGGGGATTTCCAGAGGGGAAACCAGGAAAGGGGATAACATTTGAAATGTAAATAAAGAAAATATTTAATTTAAAAAAAAAGTGTGCTAGAGGATGAAAACACGGAACTCTCCTTCCTCCTTAACTACCAATAAAGCTGCTTGTATTAGTTGGATTTGACTATCACATAATGTTTGGGTTCTCAATTGTCTTTTTATAAACATGGCTGAACAATCCTTATTCCACAGAGCTTTCAAGAACTCATACATAAGAATATGTTTGAATATCACTTGGAATATGTTAAATGCACCACAAATTCCAAAAACCTAGACTCCTTATATTTCTCTTTAATGAAGCACATTGATCTCTTTAGCCTCACAGCCTGAGAAGTACACAACAACAGAACTGAGGTGACTAAGGACAGAGAATCTTCTCTTACTAATTGTCACACAATAAATTTTTCCAGGTACTGTATTCACAAGGATCACACAGTTTCAAGGAAGATGGATCATTATTATTACACTGCATAAGAAGATGGCCTAGTCGGCCATCACTGGGAAGAGAAGCCCCTTGGTATTGCAAACTTTATCTGCCCCAATACAGGAGAACACCAGGGCCAAGAAGTGATTGTGGGTGGGTAGGGGAGCAGGGCGGAGGGAGGGTAGAGGGAACTTTCTGGATAGCATTTGAAATGTAAATAAAGAAAATATCTAATAAAATAAAAAAGAAGTATATTAAGAAAAAGATGAATAGAGGACATATCAGATATTAAGCTGATAAGAACAGATACTACACTTGATCTTAGCCAAAAGGCCGAGAACCCACAATCAGCCACCAAACATAGACACTATAGCATATGCCAGCAAGATAGTGTTGAAAGGGCCCGGATATAGCTGTCTCGGGGGAAACTATACCAATGCCTGGCAAACATGGAGGTGGAAGCTCACAGTCAGCTATTAGATGGAACACAGGGTTCCCAAGGAAGGAGATAGAGAAAGTACCCAAGGAGCTGAAGNGAAAAAGATGAATATATTGGTAAAAGGAGAAATGATCAAAAAAACATTTATCTTTGCCTTCTCTCCAACATACTGCTATGGCATAGTGCAAGTTAGTGTGGCTTCTGCATAAATAATGAAGAAAAAATAGAGCAATAGATTTGAAAGTATATTTAACAACGAAGTATACTTTGTTGATAAGGCTCTGGAAAATAAGAAAGCGGTCCCTTTTCTTTTCTTTCCTTTTCTCTTTTCTTTTCTTTTCCTTTCTTTTCTTTTCTACTCCTTTCAGGAAAGACTAGAGAAAATACAGGTAAAAATCCAAGTCACATACTAGCCTCACAAAATTCTTTTTATGTAGCCAAAACAGACTTAGGCACTAGCCTATGAAAACAACTGTTTTGTCAAAATAATTACATTTATTCCTTTAAAAGAATAGTCTAGGTATTATCTAATTTCCTCTCTAAATGGTAGACACCTTTTCTATCTATAGTTCAGAATGTCTTCATTCAGTATTTTGATACTGAATCAAAAGGATAGAGAAATTATATATTTATCCTTTTCACGAAAAGGATCGAGAAATTATGTATTTATGCCATTTATCTTCATTTTCTCTGAAAGATCCATGTATTTCCTCCCAACATGGTCCACTAAGCTCAACCCCAAGCAGTTGTTCAAACTGAGTAATCCCTATTATTATCAGTCATGAAGGAAAAGGTTAGGCAGAACAGGATGCAGGGTCCACATGCTGGATGCTTTGATTCTTAAGAGTTTTGCTTAAGTCTCTTGTGTTAATTCACTGTGGAGATAACTATACAGGGTTGGCATCCAATTCTATTAGTGCTGGCTGCAATATGATTTATGGACTTGTATCATTACTTCTAGTGATATTTCAGTGACATGGAACAACTCAGGTGATCTCTAGAGTTGTTTATAATAGAATTTTATCTGTATTACAACCAAAGCCTCCCTAGCTCCAGATGCTCTTGGTTTGCAGGTTAAATTCTCAAAATTCACTTTTCATCACCAAGATGTTCAAAGTATAGCCTGACAGCTGGCCTCTGATTCCTTTTCTTGTTACTTGGTTTAAAATTTCTTTCAAATATGAAGCACAGACAAGAGACCCAGGTGCTGAACAGCATTTTTTTTCTTTATTTTAGTTTATTTTAGTTTATTTTAGTTTTGATGAAACAAAATTTGTCAGTGATGTGGCAAAGCAAAAAATGTAAAGAAGGGCTGATAAAACTTGCCTGGATAAATCCAAAGGGTAGTCTGATTACACAGCTTTGCCAGAATATAAACAAAAGCAATAAAAACTGATTCTGTCAGCATAACTCTGCAGCATAGGAGAGTAAAGCAGCAACAAAGGGAAACTCAAAACAAAATAAAAGACCAGGATTGTGCTGTCCCTCCCTACCTCCTTCACTGTGACTATCAAAAATGTAGACAGATGGAAGAGACAACTTTGATTAGGGCATTAAATTTTTGAAGGCACGAACTGTGTAGCTTTGCACCTGTATATACAATTTTAGCCAGCTGCCCATAGGGTAAATAATATATTGCTTAAGCTACCATATTTATCTAATTCTAGAATACCTTCTTTGTGAACTAATCCATGACTTTAGTTCTGTGGGGAAGCAGATATTAAAGTTGCTGACTCATTAAAATGCAGATTGTTCCATCTACAGCAAAAGTTACACAACAAAATGCACTGTCATTTGCTAACAGAAATGGTGTGAAGCCTAGGTACATACTGGAAACTATTATCAGCTCAGCTCAAAGAAAACCTATGTGCTGCCTGTGGCCTGTCTTCTTAGTAGCTAGGTAGGCACATATTCAGCTGGCTCAGAGTCTTTTCTTAAGAGGTAGTTACTTTTAGAACACTGATGGACCTAATCATGTCATAGTCTCTTACAGGTAATCAGAGTTCTCCAAGTGCAGGAGAGCAATGACTGTGCCATTTCATAACATATTCATATCTGTCAGGACTGTCACAGAAAAATTAAAGCAGCTGTTGGCTACACCTATGATGTACAAAAGCAGCAAAAGAATATTTACTTGGTGTTGGGGAACTTTCATCTGATCCTGGAAGGAAAATCCCATAGAAAGGTTTATAAGCAATATGCTCTCAGAGTTTTAAAAATGTGATAAGAAAAACACTAAAACACTATACAGAGGTCAGAGGATCATGAATAATATTTACTGTTTTTGTATTTTATGAATTTCTTTTTTCTACTTATTTAGTCAACTTTACCTCCTTCTCTACTCAACAGTGAGCATACTGGGCACAAGAGTAGCTTTTTTTGATCCCCTATTCACTGGGATAGATAAGATGGTGCTAATTGGGAGTTAAGACACAAGTTAATTCATCAGGGACCTAGTGACTTTCGTGTTTTTGCTGAACACCGTAGTAAAACCTCATCTTTGCAGGGTAGTAAGTAGATGATTTAAAAAATCTCAATGATTTGCAAGAAAGAATGAAAGAATAAAGAATAAATCAGGCAAGGGGCCTTCTTCATAACACTCAAAACTGAAGGTAGCAAGGTTTCCAACTGTTTCACATATTTATGAACATAGGGAAACACATGTAAAGAGTCAAGGGTGCAAATCAGTTTGCAAAGTGTTATGGGCCAGATACAATTATGAAAATTTCAGTGACTTTATGTTGCACAAGTTGAAGGTGATACTCATTAAGATGGGTGAGAAAATTCTTTCCACAGCCTTTATCTATAAATTCTAAAATTATGATTAAAGTATTTGATCAAATCTACCCTGAGTGAGTGGAGAAAGATCCTAGTTTACTAAACAAAAATCAAAAGCCAGTGCCTGAGCTACCACTCATTAATCAATACAGCTCATCTTTACTGGTGTTGTTTACCCACCAGAGTTAGATGTTAACAAAATATTGCTGAAGACACTCTTCTTTAAAAATGTATATGAAAAACTCAAGCTGAAGTTGATCTGGGAACTTCCTTCTGACTGGCCAGCTTTCATAGTTCTAGGAAGTGTTATTCTGGATAATAATGGAGAAATGTTGCCAAAAATCTTTCTTCATTGAAGACATTATTTACAATATATATATGTATATATATATATATTATATATATATATATATATATATATATATATATATATATATATATATATACAGATTCCGTTTTATACAGGTTATTACTTTATCACTGTATCTACGATACTTATGAACGACCAACCTAAAATACAGATTGGGTGTACCTTTCTTAAAGACAGTCTATGTGTTTAGATTATTTTCGGGTACCGACCTCTATTGTATCTGTGTATTGGGGAAACTGTTGCTACTGTTTGTTTGTTTTTTTAAAAATATCTTTTGCTGTTTATGTAAATGCAACTCTAGAAAACAGAAAGTAAGAACATACTCAAGTCTTGTCTGAGGCATTCCCAGCTCCAATGGTGTACTATAATAACAGTATACCAGCTCTTCATCACTGACTAGTAAACTCTCAGTGAAGAGGAAGATAACAGAGTCCTCTCTGATGCCATTCATTTTGAGATTTTATAAATTTTTATATCCAAATGTGTTCATATAAAACTTTTGCACAGATTTTAGTATTTAGAACTGAAAATGCACATAAATACATGTGTGTAAAGGAGAGCTTCAGAACTGACCGTCTCATAGGAGCCACACTACTGTTTTACTAAATAAGTAAAGTATGCATATCAAATTGACTTCCAAACAGTATTTCTATAAATCTGCTTTTTCCTTTTATTGGAAAAGTTTTTTCCCAACAAAGTAGATCCTAATTATATTTTCCCTCTACTCTTTCTGGTACCTTCTCTCTTCCCTGTCCTATGAAGATCTGCATGTTTCTTTCTCCAATTAGAAAACAAACAAGCTTCTAAGGGATAATAAGATGTACTATAATATACTATAATTAATACAATAAATGAAAACTAACACATCAAGATAGGGAAAAGTAGAAAGTAAAGAGCCCAAAAGAAAACACAAGAATCAGTGACCCACACACCTGTCTACACACTAATTAATCCCATAAGAACACTAAACTGGAAACCATAATACATGCACAGAGATCTTGTCCAGACTCCTGCAGGGCCCATGCAAGCTCCCTCAGTTTCTTTGAATATAAATGAGCTATGATTATGTTGATTTAGAGGAACCTTTCCTAATTACTCTCTGACTCTTATATTCTTTCTGCCTCCTTTCCCACAGGATGAGAGTAGGATTCTCTGAGACCCTAGGGGAGGAATTTGATGAAGACATCTTCTGTAGAACAGTGTGTTCCAAAGTCTCTCACTCTGATAAATGTCCTGCTGTGGGTCTCTATATGTTCCCCATCTGTTGCTAGAGGAAGCTTCTGTGATAATGTTTGAACTAGGCACCTATCTATGAATATTGAAATATGTCACGAGGAGTATTTTATTGCTACATTTTTTTTGGAAAAAATATTTGGTTTTAACCTATTTATATGGAATATCTGTTGTCAGGTTCTTGACCTTCTAAGATTTTTTTTTTCTCCTTTAAGCTTCTTACCATCATAACCCTAGCATGTCTATTAGACAGGAAACCATTTTAGATCAAAGCATTTCTGGCTTGCTCTGTGATTACATTTCTATTTTGGTAGCCTGCAGAATATCTTCATATACCAAAGTCATTAAAACATGGGTATCAATGTTCTACATAGAAACCAGTTCTACTTCTTCATGTTCAATGATTTGTACAAATCTTGTCTTTAGCAGAGGTCCTTTGTGTCAGTTTATTAATTGCAACCTACAGTCTTGATAACATCTTGGCTTGTTTGGGAATTCCCATGGGGTCTGCCTTCCTAATGAGGCAATTTTCTTTTGATCACATCTGTATATGTATATTTTTGGATATTTTTTACTGTATTAGGTTTTTATACTACCCTTCAAATGGCCCTTAATTTTAGCTGTCTGTCCCTGTATTCCTTCATTTGAACTCCTCTCCCTCCTACCTTGATTCTTCTGTTCCAGGTTCCTCCATCTATTCATAATTATCTATTCTATGTACTTTCATAACAAGATATTTCCACAAAACTTTTGTGGGCTTAAAGATTTTTTTTTATAATTTATGGATTGGTTATAAATGATCTAACCACTGATAACCACATATAAGTGAATAAATATTATTTTTTTTCTGAGATGGATATATATCACTTAGGATGATTTTTCCAAATTTACCCATTTATCTGTGAACATCTTGATTTCAGCTAACAGTTGAATAACAGTCAATAACTTAATGGACTATTAAGTTAGATGGACTACCAGACATTGGAATAATTTAGATGTCCCTTACCCAATACTTATTTTTATACTCATGATGGCTAAGGAAGTTACCCTCTTCAGATTTATAGTGGACTACAATTAGTCTGGAGTCTCAAACCTAGGTAAAGAGCTTAGAATAATTGATTTTTAAGGGATCAGTCTTAACTAAGCCAATATCAATACCACTCCAGAGATCAAGAAACATCACAAAAGGGATAGAAGAAAGAACATAAGAACATGAAGAAGATGTAGAGTATGATCGAATGGTGCTGTTTGTCATTGGTTCTTGCAATGTTACAATCTGTGGCATACCAAAAAAGGCCTTCAAAATATTGGGTCCGTTCATATTTAATAATGAAGGATAAGGATGTTCTCATTCGATGCCCCTCCATGAAGCCCCATATATAAGAAGTTGAGGTTATTGATGGAATGGGAAGGCATTTTCCTCAATAATGTAGCTGCTACTACTTTGTCCATGTTCTTGTAAGAAGCCAGAATTTGGCTCATTGGATGACTAAACCAAACTTGTATAGAGTCATTTTGTTTATTGTTGGTATACTATCTGGAATAATTATCTCCTCACAGAATCTTCAGTTAAAATTGTATTACTTTGAAAGTTTTACCATTTAAATAATAACTTATTGATAGAAAATTTACACAATATATGAACTTCTATCATCATGTAACATAGTTGTACTAGATTTGGTGGAAACCATCTATGAAATCAAATTTCATTTCTAACAGTCTTAAATCTGTTGATTTCTTCATTATGCTGCATATATGTCAATTGTTAATATTCTACCTAATTTATATTACTACAAATACATATATAATAATTTATTAATTTATAATATTCTTACTATTCATATTTATATTTCACTGAAAAATACCTTGTAAATTTAAATGTTCCCAAAGCATATACTATTGCATGAAAATAAAATTGAATCATGAGGTTTATTTCTATTTCTATTATGCTTTTTATTATGTAAAACAATTTAAATATATCTTAATCATATTATTCTGCCACTCCAAGTCCTTCCAGTCATGCACCTAACTTTACATTCTTTCTCATAAAAACTAACAAAAATTCAAAACATAATCAGCCACCAAACGCAGACACTAATGGATACACCAGCAAGATATTGATGAAAGGGCCCTGATATAGCTGTCTCATGTGAGGTATGCCTATGCCTGGCAAACACAGAAGTGGATGCTCACAGTCATCTATTAGAGAGAACACAGGGTTCCCAATAGAGGAGCTAGAGAAAGTACCCAAGGAGCTGACGGGTTCTCCAATCCTATAGGCGGAAGAACAATATGAACTAACCAATATTTCCAGAGCTCATGTCTCTAACTGCATATATAGCAAAAGATGGCCTAGTTGGCAATCATGGGAAGAGAGGCCGCTTGGTCATGCAAACCTTATATGCCTCAGTACAGGGGAAGGCCAGGGCCATGATGTAGGAGTGGTTGGGTAGGGGAGCTGGGCAGGGGATGGGGGAGGATATAGGGGACTTTCAGGGTAGCATTTGAAATGTAAATGAAGAAAATATCTAATAAAAATTGGGAAAAAAACAAAAGAAAAGAAAAACCGTCGTGAACTTTTACATTGAACTACCATATTAAACATAATATGGATTGAAAAAAATATTCAAAACAACAAAACTTACCAAAGTCAATAAAAAAACACCAAAATAGAAAAACAAAACAACTCATCAAACTATAACCATCAGAAACAAACAAAGAACTGTAGAGTCATTATATGTTTGTTAACTACTCCTGTACATGAGGCTTCCCTGGACATCGTTGACATACTCATTGTCAGTACATTGAGAAAATCTGATTTTCCCTTTCCCAGCAGGTAAAAAATAACAGGTCAGTTGCTAACCTTTATGCTATTGGCTAGGTTTTCCTTCCTTCCTTCCTTCCTTCCTTCCTTCCTTCCTTCCTTCCTTCCTCCCTCCCTCCCTCCCTCCCTCCCTCCCTTCCTTCCTTCCTTCCTTCCTTCCTTCCTTCCTTCCTTCCTTCCTTCTTTCCTTCTTCCCTCCCTTCATCATTTTCTTTTATTGAAAGTAGATTCTTTTCTCATATAATATATATTGATATAGTTCCCTCTCTGTCTACATCTCCCAGCTCATCTTCACTTGCTTCCCATCATTATCCACTCATTTTCTGTCTCTCATTAGAAAAAAAATGGCGGGGGGCTTCAAAAAGAGAACAACTAAATATGACAGAATATATGATAATAAGATTTTTAAAAAAAGCCATCACATCAAAGCTGGAAAAGGCAACTCAACAAATTTGGATTCAAAATCATATCTCATATGCTGGTAGAGGACCTTAAGAAGGGCATTAGTTGGGCAGCAGTGGTGCAAACCTTTAATCCCAGCTCTTAGGAGACAGAGGCAGGCAGATTTCTGAGTTTGAGGCCAGCCTGGTCTACAGAGTGAGTTCCAGGACAGCCAGGGCTCTACAGAGAAACCTTGTCAAAAAAAAAAAAAAAAAGGCATTAATAACTCACTTAAAGAAATGCAGGAGAACCCTGATAAACAGGTAGAAGTCCTTAAAGAATCACAGGAAAACACTGCTAAACAGGTAGGAGTCCTAAAAGAGGAAAAACAAAAATCCCTTAAGGAATTACAGGAAACACAACCAAACAGGTTACCAAATTGAACAAACCATCCAAGAACTAAAAAGGGAAGTAGAAACAACAAAAACAACAACAACAAAACCCAAAGTGAGACAACTCTGGAGATAGAAACCCTAGGAAAGAAATTAGGAAACATAGGTGCAAGCATCAGCAACAGAATACAAGAGATGGAAGAGAGAATCCCAGGTGCAGAAGATTCCATAGAGAAAATGGGAACAACAATCAAAGAAAATGCAAAATGCAAAAAGATCCTAACTCAAAACATCCAGGAAATCCAGGACACAATGAGAAGACCAAACCTACAGATAATAGGGGTAGATGAGAATGAGATTTTCAACTTAAATGGCCAGTAAATATTTTCAACAAAATTTTAGAAGAAAACTTCCCAAACCTAAAGAAAGAGATGCCCATGAACATACAAGACGCCTGCAGAACTTCAAATAGGCTGGACCAGAAAAGCAATTCCTCCCAACACATAGTAATCAGAACAACAAATGCATTAAATAAAGACAGAATATTAAAAGCAGTAAGGGAAAAGGTCAAATAAAATATAAAGGCAGACCTATTAGAATTACACGAGACTTCTAACCAGAGACTATGAAAGCCAGAAGATCCTGGACAGATGTTATACAGACCTTAAGAGAACACAAATGCCAGCCTAGGCTGCTATATCCAACAAAACTCTGAATTACCAAAGATAGAGAAAACAAAGTATTCCATGACAAATCCAAATTCACACAATATCTTTCCACAAATCCAGCACTTCAAAGGATAACTGGAAAACACCTACAAAAGGATGGAAATTACACTCTAGAAAAAGTAAAAAGTAATCCTTCAACAAACCTAAAAGTAGACAGATGCAAGAACAGAATCCCAACTTTAACAACAAAAATAACAGGAAGCAACAATTACTTTTCTTTAATTTCTCTTAACATCAATAGACTCAATTCCCCAATAAAAAGATATAGACTAATAGGCTGGCTACACAAACAGGACCCAACATTTTGCTGCTGATAGGATACCCACCTCAGGGAAAAACACAGACACTACCTCACAGTGAAAGACTGGAAAACTATTTTTCAAGCAAATGTTCCGAAGAAACAAGTTGGAGTAGCCTTTCTAATATCGAATAAAATTGACTTTCAACCAAAAGTTATCAAAAAAGACAAGGAGAGGCACTTCATACTCATCAAAGTTACAATCTACCAAGATAAACTCTCAATTCTGAATATCTATGTGCCAAATGCAAGTCCAGCCACATTCATTAAAGAAACTTTAGAAAAGCTCAAAGCACACATTGCACCTCACACAATAATAGTGGGAGACTTCAACATCCCACACTCATTAATGGACAGATCCTGGAAGCAGAAACTAAACAGAGACACATGGACACTAAGAGAAGTTATGAAACAAGTGGAATTAATAGATATCTACAGAATATTTTAGCCTAAAACAAAAGGATATACCTTCTTCTCAGCAACATATGGTACGTCCTCCAAAATTGACCATATAATTGGTCACAAAACAGACCTCAACAGATACAAAAATATTGAAATTTTCCCATGCACCCTATCAGATAACCACGGATTAAGGCTGCTCTTCAAAAACAGCATAAATAATAGAAAGCCAGCATTCACGTGGAAACTGAACAACTCTCTACTCAATGACACCTTGGTCAAGGAAGGAATAAAGAAAGAAAGAAATTAAAGACTTTTCAGAGTTTAATGAAAATGAAGCCACAATATACCCAAACTTATGGGACACAGTGAAGGCAGTCCTAATAGGAAAACTTATAGCCCTGAGTGCCTTCAAAAATAAATTAGAGAGAGCATACACTAGCAGCCTAACAGTACACCTAGAAGCTCTAGAAGAAAAGGAAGCAAATTCACCCAAGAGTAGACTGCAGAAAATAATCAAACTCAGGGCTGAAATTAACCAAGTGGAAACAAAAAGAACTATTAAAAGAATCAACCAAACCAGAGCTGGTTCTTTGAGAAAATAAACAAGATAGATAAAATCTTAGCCAGACTCACTAGAGGTCACAGGGACAATATCCTAATTAACAAAATCAGAAATGAAAAAGTAGACATAACAAGAGAACCTGGGGAAATCCAAAACATCATCAGATCCTACTACCAAAGGCTATACACAACAAAACTGGAAAATCTGGATGAAATGCACAACTTCCTAGACAGATACCGGGTACTAAACTTAAATCAGGATGAGATTAATGATGGAAACAGTCCCATTTCCGCCAAAGAAATAGAAGTATTCATCAATAGTCTTCTAACCAAAAAAAGCCCATGATGAGATGGGTTTAATGCAGAGCTCTATCAGACTTTCAAAGAAGACCTAATTCCAACTCTCCTCAAACTATTCCACAAAATAGAAACAGAAGGTACTCTACCCAATTCGTTCTATGAAGCCACAATTACTCTGATACCTAAACCACACAAAGATCCAACAATGAAAGAGAACTTCAGACCAATTTCTCTTATGAATATCGATGCAAAAAGCACTCGGGAAGCAGAGGAAGGCGGATTTCTGAGTTCGAGGCCAGCCTGGTCTACAAAGTGAGTTCCAGGACAGCCAGGGCTACACAGAGAAACCCTGTCTCGAAAAACCAAAAAAAAAAAAAAAAAAAAAAAAAAAAAAAAAAAAACCTCAATAAAATTCTATCAAACCGAATCCAAAAACACATCAAAACGATCATACATCATGACCAAGTAGGCTTCATCCCAGGGAGGCAGGGATGGTTTAATATACAGAAATCTACCAACGTATTTCACTATATAACCAAACTCAAAGACAAAAACAACATGATCATCTTGTTAGATCTTGAGAAAGCATTTGACAAAAACCAATACCCATTCATAAAAAAAGTCTTGGAAAGATGAGGAATTCATGGTCAATACCTAAACATAATAAAAGCAATATTCAGCAAACCAGTAGCCAACATCAAAGTAAATGGAGAGAAACTGGAAGGAATCTCACTAAAATTAGGGATTAGACAAGGCTGGCCACTTTTACCCTACCTATTCAATATAATTCTTGAAGTCCTAGCCAGAGCAATTCAACAACAAAAGGAGATCAAGGGGATACAAATTGGAAAGGAAGAGCCAAAATATCATTATTTGCAGATGATATGATAGTATGTATAAGTTATCCTCAAAATTCCACCAGAGAACTCCTAAACCTGATAAACAGCTTCAGTGCAGTAGCTGGATATAGAATTAACTCAAACATATCAATGGCCTTTCTCTACACAAAGAATAAATGGGCTAAGAAAGAAATTAGGGAAACAACATCTTTACAATAGTCACAAATAACATTAATTACCTTGGTATGACTCTAACTAAGGAAGTGAAAGATCTGCATGATAAGAACTTCAAGTCTCTGAAGACAGAAATCCAAGAAAATCTCAGAAGATGGAAAGATCTCCCATGCTCATGGATTGGCAGGATTATCCAAATGGCTATCCTGCCGAAAGCAATCTATAGATTCAATACCATCCCCATCAAAATTCCAACTCAATTATTCACTGAGTTAGAAAGAGCAATTTGCAAATTCATCTGGAATAACAAAAAACCTAGGATAGCAAAAACTATTCTCAACAATAAAAGAACCTCTGGGGGAATCACCATGCCTGACCTCAAACTGAACTACAGAACAATTGTGATAAAAACTGCATGGTACTGGTATGGCAACAGACAGGTAGATCAATGGAATAGAATTGAAGACCTAGAAATGAATCCACACACCTATGGTCACTTGATCTTTGACAAGAGAGCTAAAACAATCCAGAGGAAAAATGAAAGCATTTTCAACAAATGGTCCTGGCACAACTGGCAGTTATCATTTAGATGAATGTGAATTGATCCATTCTTATCTCCTTGTACAAAGTTCAAGTCTAAGTAGATCCAGGAACTCCACATAAAACCAGAAGAGAAATTTATAGAGGAGAAAGTGGGGAAAAGCCTCGAAGATATGGGCATAGAGGAAAATTTCTAAACAGAACAGCAACAGGTTGTGCTGTAAGATCAAGAATTGACAAATGGGACCTCATAAAATTGCAAAGCTCTGTAAGGCAAAGGACACTGTCAATAAGACAAAAAGACCATCAACAGATTGGAAAAAAATTTTTATCAATCCTAAATCTGATAAGGGACTAATATCCAATATATACAAAGAGTTCAAGAGGCTGAACTCCAGAAATTAAAATAATCACATTAAAAAATGGGGTATAGAGCTAAACAAAGAATTCTCAACTGAGGAATACTAAATGGCTGAGAAGCACCTAAAAAAATGTTCAACATCCTTAATCATCAGGGAAATGCAAATCAAAACATCCTTGACATTCCACCTCACACCAGTCAGAATGGCTAAGATCAAAAACTCAAGTGACAGCAGATGCTGGCAAGGATGTGGAGAAACAGGAACACTCTTCCATTGTTGTTGGGATTGCAAGCTTGTACAACCACTCTGGAAGTCAGTCTGGAGGTTCCTCAGAAAATTGAACATAGGACTACTGGAATATCAACAATACCTTTCTTGGGCATATACTGAGCACATGTTCCAACTGGTAATGAGGACACATGCTCCACTATGTTCATAGCAGCCTTATTCATAATGCCAGAAGCTGGAAAGAACCCAGATCTTCCTCAACAGAGGAATGGATACAGAAAATGTGGTACATTTACACAGTGGAGTATTTCTCAGCTATTAAAAACAATAAATTAATAAAATTCGTAGGCAAATGGATGCTTCTGGAGGATATCATCCTGAGTGAGGTAACCCAATCACGAAAGAAAACACAAGATATGCACTCACTGATAAGCGGATATTAGCCCAGAAACTTAGAATACCCAAGATACAATTTGCAAAACACAAGAAAATCAAGAACAAGGAAGACCAATGTGTGGATACTTCATTCCTCCTTAGAATAGGGAACAAAATACCCATGGAAGGAGTCACAGAGACAAAGTTTTGAGCTAAGATGATAGGATGGACCATCCAGAGACTACCCACCCTGGGGATCTATCCCATAATCTGCCACCACAGTCAGACACTATTGCATATACCAGCAAGATTTTGTTGAAAGGACCCTGATATAGCTGTCTTGTGTGGGGTTATACCAGTGCCTAGCAAATACAGAAGTGGATGTTCACAGTCATCTATAGGACGGATGAAACATAAGGCCCCCAATGGAGGATCTAGAGAAAGTACCCAAGAAGCTGAAGGGGTCTGCAACCCTATAGATTGAACAACAATATGAACTAACCAGTACCCCCAGAGCTAGTTTCTCTAGCTGCATATGTAGCAGAAGATGGCATAGTAGGCCATTGGGAAGAGAGGCCTCTTGGTCTTGCAAACTTTTATGCCCCAGTACAGGGGAATGCCTAGGCCAAGAATTGGGAGTGAGTAGGTAGGGGAGCAGGGTGGGGGAAGGGTATAGTGAACTTTCGGGATAGCATTTGAAATGTAAATAAAGAAAATACCTACAAAAAAAGAAAAGCATTAAAACATAAAAAAGTAGATGTGAGATAAAATCTCAAAGTAGTGTCATTCAGTTTTCCCTGATGGATAATAAAATTGAATTTTTCTTTAAGTATTTATTAGCTTTCTGCATTTTCTATATTGAGAATTTTCTGTTTAGATTTATACCCCATTTCTCACTAGGATGGTTCTGTTTTGTTATTGACTTTTAAAGCTCTTTTTATATTTTGGATATTAGTTCTCTATAGGGTGTAGAGATGGTTAAAATCTTCTCTCATTCTGTAGGCTGCCATTTGTCCAAATTATGGCATCTTTTCCCTTACAAAATATCTTCAGTATCATGAAGTCTCAGTTATTATTGATCTTAATGTTTGTGGTATCAGTGCTCTTATGAGCCAATGCATTCAAGCAGATTTCTGATCTACTTGAAATTGAATTTTTTGCAGGGTAGTAAGAATATATCTATTTACATGCTTCTATATGCAGACATCCACTTTAATAAATATCATTTGTAGAAGATGCTTTCTTGTATTCAGTGTTGATCTCTGGCTCCATTACCAAAATTCAGGTGTTCATAGATGTGTGAATTTTTATCTGAACCTTCATCAATCAGGCTGTCTGCTTGTAATGCCAATACCATGTAGTTTTTATTGCTATATCTCTTTAGTAGAATTTGAAATCATAGATGTTGGTACCTCTGTATGTCTGTTTTAACTAACCTGGACTTTTTGCTTTTCCATATTAAGGTGAGGATTAACCTTACATGATTTGTAAAGAATTGTATTGGAATTGCAATAGGAATTGAGTTGAATAAGTAGATTGGTATTGTTGCATGGCCATTTATATTATGTTTATGTAAAACATTCATGATCATGGAAGCTCTTTCAGCCTTCTCTTAACTTCCTCAATTTTGTACATCAAAAATTTAAAGCTTTATCATATAAATCTTTTAGCTGCTTAGATATATCCCAAGATATTTTATGGTATTTTAGGGTATTGTGGAAACTACCCTCTGCTGATTTCTTTCTTAGAACATTCATCATTTTTATATAGGAAGGTAATGAATTTTTTTAATTAATTTTGTATCCAGTTATTTATCTGAAAGTATTTACCAGATGCAGGAATTTTCAGCACAATATTTAGAAAAAATATATTTACAATATATTAGAAATATATATTTCTACACATACACACACACGCACACACACACACACACACACACACACACACACATATATATATATACATATATATGTACACTTTGACTTCCTTTGATTTCCCACATTTTCCTTAGTGCTCTAGCTACGTCTTCTAGTATTATATTGAATAAGTTTCAAGAGCGTAGACACTGGTCTTGTTCTGTGTTTTAGTTGGATTCCTTAATATCCTCTCAATTTAAATTGATGTTGACTGTGTGTTTAAAGTAAACTGCCTTTATAATGTTGAGGCATGTCCCTTGTATTTCCATTCTGTCCAGGAATTTTATCATAAATAGATTTATAAAATTTCTTTCCCCATCTAATGTTATTATCCTTGGTTTGTGTGTGTGTGTGTGTGTGTGTGTGTGTGTGTGTGTGTGTTTCAGTTTGTTTATATTGTGGTATACATTTATTGATTTTATGCATATATGAAAATTTCTGCATCCCTAGAAAGAAGCCTACTTGGTGAACATGAACTTTTAATATGTTCTTGGATTCTTAGTATCTAAAAGTATTCCTTTGTGTAGATGAACCATATTTTCTGTATCGATTCTTCCATTGTGGGATATCTGGGTTGTTTCCAGCTTCTGGCTACCACAGATGAGGCCAATAGTGCAACTATGTTTCCAGCTATGTTATTGAGTATTTTTACATATGTGATCTTAGTGAAAGCTGTTCTCTAATTCTCTTTCTTTGCTGTGTATGTATGTGATTTGTGAAGGTAACTGCGGCCTCATAAAATAAATTGTGCAATGTTCCTACTGATTTTATATTATGGAATAATTGGAAGAGTATTGGTATTATTCTTTTTTGGGTGCCTGGTATCTGATTCTGATTTTACCTTTGTAAGTGATATATATATATATATATATATATGAAAATATCTATTTATTTTCAGTTCTCCAATTTGGTCAAGTGCAGGGTTTATTTTTTATGATTTTTTAAACTCATTTTTATTTATGCATATATATGTGTGTTTGCACCTCATATTGGTGCTGGGAATCAACTCTAAAACCTTTGCAAGAGAAATAAGTACAAGCACCTTTAATCCTCAAGCCTTTTTCTAGCCCCCAATGTTGCAGTAAATCTCCACCCAAATATGCCCTGGCAATGAAAACACAACTCAGTTAATATTATTACATGCTGTGCATTTAGATTGGGCATATTTACTGGTACACTACCATCTTCTCCACATATGAGACCCTTTAGAACTCGCAGTTTCTCCAGGCTATGTACTTCTGATCTGCTTTTCTTCTTCCTCCTCTTCTGTGTCCTCTCCCTCTTCCATTTTCTCCTTCTATCTCTCCACCTTTCATTTCACCTTCCCTTTTGTCTAGTCAAACATCAGATCTCCTTTACTTTATAAATTAAGGAGGGAAGCAGGTTTATAGGAAATCACCTGAGTGCTGACTCATTTCTGTTCACAACCACTCACAGAAGAACGAAATTAACATCAAATATAATTAGCCTCTGGGCTATCCACAACATTTCCTTCTTTTTGTCCAATTTAAAGACTATTTTTTATCTCAGATATAATTGAACATAACTATTATTATTTTGTAAATTTATAAAGTTCAAGAGACCTAACACCAGTTCATCATCTTTGTTAATTAAATAGAAAATCTGTCATCTATTCTTACTTAAAAGACCTGCACCTGACTGTGTCTTGGCTTTAGATTGAATGCCATCTGAAAATCATCCTCTCCAATCTCTTCCTCTCAGAGTAAAATGCCTGGGTTGGCTAGGAGACTATGTAGTTTTTCAAACCCATCAGAAATCCAAGAATGACTAATATTAACTGAAAATATATAGGAATCCTAACACAGCTTCCAAAGCTTAACCAATTTGTTGAGACCACTGATCACTTGGACAGTCCCTTTCTTCAGCATGTTGGAACATCCGTCTTCAGCCTACTTCCCAGGGTCATCTGACAGCCTTAGAAAACAGGATATTAAGGAGTAGCCTACTCTGCAGAGTTAAACTGTCCTAACCAATACTTATGTCCTTTCTTTGGACAATATTATGTCTATAGATGAATGAGGCAATTCTTGCCTAGTGGCTGTTTCGCCACAACTGGAGGAACTCAAAGATGCTCAGTTTCTTCTTTGAATCCAAGACAGGGAAAGCTGTCAAGAGCAGACTGGTCTCAACAACAAGTGAAAAAGTAACATCAAACATCACATTCTGTGGACTTCTGACCTTTTTGAAAACTATCTATGTGAAGTAATCTGGTCTGTTTGCTGTTACCTACTCTCAGCCATTTCTGATTAAAATAACTGAAAACACCCTAACATTAAACACAGAGCCTTAAATTTCCCACTTGACCCTTAACTCAAAAGCTTAAACATCTCAGATTGTTTATCATAACAGCAATATAAGGACTCAGTCTAAGCCTTGTACTTCAAAATTTTTAGAATCAAAGACAATCTATAATAACCACGCCCAGCCACAAAGCTTAGGGAACTGGGACAACAACTCTTCATAACTTCTTCAATCTGAATATTGGCATTGAGATATTTTTGAAGGGATGGGGAAGGGTATGGAAATGTGGAAGTTGGCTGGCCTTAAGAAGCCACACCAAGGATTGTATTAGTCTCTGATGTCTGTGTCCTGACTGGATCCAGATGAAAAACCAAGACATTAGGTGTTCAGGCAGGTCAGTTCAGCATGTCTGATGATGAAATTCACCAAGGCTGTATATTCTGTAATATATAAATCTCAAAACGAAATTTTAGTATAATCAAGATTACCTTTTTGTTTGATTCTTTGGAATCTAGTTTTCAGGAGGTCTTGCTCTATCAAATCTGATCCATATAACTCTGGAAGGTGGAAATACTTTAGTCACCTTTTCCAAAAACACAAAGACAAAACCTTTTCCCCAAATTAGCATATCCTTCACTGATAACCAGGAAAACCTATAGCTTGTCCTCTGTCCCAGAGGAAAAATAAAACAACCACAATACTCAAAATTCACACACATTTAAACCTATTTAAGCCTTTCTAATTTGTTATGTCAGGATATTAACCCACGATTCCCATGGAGCCCATTTTAGACAGAATATGAGTCTCCTGCAGACTTTATTATACCATCTTTAAAAAAATTGATTCACACTTCTATTTTCATTTTCTTTCCTCTTTCCTTTCCTGTTTCCTTTTTCCTTTCCTCTTTCCCCTTTCTTTTCCTTTCCTTTCCTTTCCTTTCCTTTCCTTTCCTTTCCTTTCCTTTCCTTTCCTTTCCTTTCCTTTTCTTTCTATAACTGCTTATAAGAGACAGCTTGTCAAACCAGTATTTAAATCCAAACTTCCCATGGAGCTCACGTTAAACAGAATATGAGTTTCCTGTAAGACTTATTATAGCAATATATCTTTATGCCATTTTTAAAGCAATTAATTTAAACTTCCACTAATATCTGCCTATAGGAAGCAGGCAGTTTTCAATTGTTAAGCTCTCTGCCTACAGCAGCCATGCTGTCTGTTGTGCTCTCTACCAGGAGCCACAGACATTTATTTATATCATCTATCTGTTATGCTCTCAACCCGGAGCCACAGACTTCTATTAATTAATACCTGTTAATAGAAGGCAATTATCACTAGTCTCTCTATTTGGAGGTAGTGATTAATATTCTCTATCTAGTTCTGAACCTTTATCTCAGGTTAGTTGAATTCAAATCCATATGTTAGTGCCATTTTGTTACAATAAATCTCTCCATCCCGTATATACCCAGACAATGGAAACACTACTCAGTCAATATGACTACATGCTGTACACCTAGATTGGGCAGATCTACTGCTACACTACCATCTTCTCCATCTATGGGACCCCTTAGAACTTGTGGTTTTTCCAGGCCATGTACTTCTGCTCTGCTTTTCTTCTTCCTCCTCCTCTGTTCTCTTCCTCTTCCATTTTCTCCTTCTTCTCTCTCCCCAACTTCCTATCCACCTTTCCCTTTGTCTGCCCAATCATCAGCTCTCCTTTATTTTACAAATTAAGATGGGAAGCAGGTTTACAGGAAATCACCTGATTACTGATTCATTCTTTGTTTGCAGCCACTCACAGGAGAACAGAATTAACATCAAATATAATTAGCCTCAGGGCTATCCACAACACCCAATACAGGTTTTTAAAATATGTTCCTCGGTATCTGGTGTTAAGTCCTCATTTTCACTTCTAATTTTGTTAATTTGTGTAGCTGGCCTTTGAGACTTTGTGGGTTCTTCTTTTTCCATCCCTTGATTCCCCTGGTTTCACCCCCTAACAATAAGTAGTCGAGAAACAATGATAAAGGGAAGAGAAAGAGAGAGATGAGGATGAGAGGGGAGAGAGAGAAAGAGGGGGGTAGAGGAAGAGAGAGAGAGAGATCACTGAGTCTAGTTTCTTTCCTTTTATTTTTTCCTTCTTTGACCATGGCTATCAAAAATCTATAAACAACCTCCCTAGATGACCAAAAACCACCTACCTTGCCTCCTGGGATCCTAGCATTTATTTGCCCTCAGAAAAGTTCCCAGAATTCCAAACCTCACAGTATCTGAAATTATCTGTAGCTGGCAAAGTCATGCTTCTGTTAGTGCATAAGTCAAACCATGGTAAGCTGCTACAGACAGTCTAAAGCAGCCCCATATTCCTCCATCTGAGATAAAAAGAAAGCACATTCTTATAATATTTCTTTGTTTTTAAAGAAACCAAAATTCCAGAATTTAAAAATGTCCCAATAAATTTGTGTACTTTTTTCTCTGACTTTTAGTTAATTTGAATAAGGGTTCATCAATCTTCTTGAGTTTTTCAAAAATCCAACTTTATAATAATAACAATTATTATTATTATTATCTTCTTACTTATTATCTTTACATCATGCTCACTGCCCCTTCCTGGTCACCCCCTCCCACAATCATTTCACCCATCCTGCCCATAGTTATAGCCTCACAATGTCACTTCAATCACTTTGAGGTTAGAGGCATATCCTCTCCCACTGAGGCCAGACAAAGCAGCTCAGCTAGAAGAACTGGAGTGATAGCTTCTACTCCAGTTTTTCATGACCTACATGAAGACCTAGCTGCATATCTGCTACATATGTGCAGGGAGGCCTAAGTCCAGTCTGTGTATGTTCTATGGTTGTGGATCAGGTTCTGATAGCCCCAAGGGTCCCATATATTTGACTCTGTTGGTCTTCCTGTGGAGTTTCTCTACCCTTTGGGGTCCATAATCCTTCCTCCTATTCTTCCATAAGAACCCCCCAAGCTCCATCTTTTGATTGACTGTCGATGACTGTATCTGTCTGTGTCAGCCAGTCAGCTGAGCCTCTTAAAAGACAAAATGCCCCTGTATGCAAGCATAAAAGAATATCATTAATAGCATTAGGGATTGGTGCTTGCCCATGGGATGGGTCTCAAGTTGAACCAGTTATTGGTGGTATATTCATTCCTTCAGTCTCTGCTCCCTCCCTGGTTCCTGTATTACTTGTAGACAGGATACATTTTGGATTGAAATTCTGTGGGTAAATTGGTGTCTCATTCACTCCACTGGAGTTATTGTCTCAATACAGGAGGTGGACTCTTCAGGTTTCATATCCCCTATGTAGTGAGTCAGAGCTAAGGTTATCCCCATTGATTCGTGGGCACCTTCCTGCACCCAGGTCTCTGTATTATCAGAGATGGAAGGAGAATGATCCCAACTCCTCACCCCTGTCAGTTGATGATTTCTATTCATTTTCATGGCCCTCTAGCCATCTCTCCTGTTCTTCCCCATACTGGATCTTGAACCTCCCATTATTCTACCCAACTCCTTCCCCCCAAAGTTCCTTGCTTCCATCTGCCTTTTTTATGACTATTTTACTCCCCCTTCTATGTGAACTTCAAACTTCCTCATTTGAGCCCTCCTTTTGTTTAGCTTCTTTGGGTCTGTGGATTGTAGCATGGTAACTGTATTTTATGACTAATAACCACTTGTAAGTGACTACATTTTATGCATTTCCTTTGAGGACCAGGGTACATCATTCAGAGTGATATTTTCAAGTTCCATCTATTTGCCTTCAAAATCCATAATGTCTTTGTTTTTAATAGCAGAATAATATATTCCATTGTGTAGATATACCACATTTTCTTTATCCACTTGTTAGTTGAGGAACATCTGGATTATTTCCAGTTTTTGGCTATAAGGAATAAAGCTGCCATGAACATAGTTGAACAAGTTTGGGTATATTCCCAGGAGTGAAATATCAGGGTTTTGAAGTAGAACTATTTCTAGTTTTCTGAGAAATTACCCCATTGATTTCTAAATGTTTACAAGTTGCACTCCTACAAGCAATGAAGAAGTATTTCCCTTGTTTGACATATCCTTGACAGTATGTGTTATCTCTTGAGGTTTTGAGCTTAGCCATTCTTATGGGTGTAAGATAGAAACTCAGAGTGGTTTTAATTTATATTTTCCTGATGCCTAAGTACTTTAACCATATCTATAAGTTCTTCTTTCTCATTTGATATTCCTTTGATGATAATTCTCAGTTTAGTTCTGTACCCAATTTTTAATAGGTTATTTGGATTGCTGTTGTCTAGTTTCTTGGATTCTTTGTAAAAGTTTATATTAGCCCTCAGTGGGATGTACGGTTGGTACAGATAATTTCCTAATCTGTAGGCTACTGATTTTTCCTACTGATAGTACCGCTGCAGTTTCATGATGTTGCATTAATCAATTCTTGATCTTAGAGCCTGATCTATTGGTGTTCTGTTCAGAAAATTGTCTCCTATACCAATGCATTCAGTGGTATTTCCCACTTTCTCTTCTATGAGATTTAATGTATCCAGTTTTGCATTAAGGTCTTTGATCCACTTAGACTTGAGTTTTATGCATGGTGATACATATGCATCTCTTTTCATTATTCTACATGTAGACATCCAGTTATTCTAGCACCATTTGGTGAAGATGCTGTCATTTTTCCATTTTATGGTTTTAACTTCTTCATCAAAAATCAAGTGTCCATAGGTATGTGGGTTTATTTCTGGGTCTTTAGTTTGACTCCATTGATTAATGTGCCTGTTTCTGTTCTAATAACATGCAGTATTTATCACTATTGGCCTGTAGTATAGCTTGAAAGATCCAAGTCTTTGTTTTATTAACTATTGCGTGGCATATTTGTTTTCTTTTGTTTTTTCTATTTATTGTTTTCAGACTGAGTTTGGTCATTTCTTGCCACTTTTCATGTAGATATTATTTCTTATCTTTATTCTAAAGCTTTTAGTTATGCAGATAAGTTTTTAGTGTGAGATTTCTTCACAATCTTTTAGTGTGTGTGCACTGTTATTCATTTTGATGAGTCTGTTTTCAATACTGAATTTTAAGAACCACTTTACACTTGCATCCACCTGTTGCATTCAAGGAATGTGCTTTTAGTGTTTATAATATAATTAGTATTATAACCTTCAAAAGAAAATGATAAACAAATTCAACTTCCTGCTATTATGGTTCTTCCTCTCTGAGATAAAAAATTAAAAAAACTGCTACAAAAGCAGAAATCGAGGCTGGGAGTGGTGGCACAGGCCTTTAATCCCAGCACTCGGGAGGCAGGTCTACAAACTGAGTTTCAGGACAGCCACGGATATACAGAGAAACCCTGTCTTGAAAAAAAAATAAATAAAAAATAAAAAACAAAAAACAAAAAAACAGAAAAAAGCAGAAATCAAAACATGCCTATATAGTTGATCACAATGTAGTAACTATTATGGTAAACAGTACTTTCTTATGTGCATGTACACTCTATAAGAACAGCATTTTTAATTATTTTGCTAACTTTATCCACTAAACATACAATAGTGCCTAGAACATGGCATTTATATAACAATTTTGTATATAAGTTAGAAAAAAATATGTTAGACATATAAAGGTGCTCTAGAGGAACAGTGTCAAACAGGGGAAATATACTTCCAAAATAATTTATTAATTTTGCTAACAAAATCTGTGTTGTGTGGTTCAATAAAATTTTGCTGGAAAATGTTATTATCTGGTACCTGCTCATTACACAAAGCTGGACAATTCAGCAGTGCCAAGCTGCACCACAGGCCTGAAGAATGCCTAGTCTACTGTCCATATTGGAGAGAAAAAGGAGCCAGATTCTGTTGTCAGTGAAATATGACAACAGCAGCAATGGCCAGAGTTAGATGTACTCACCAACAAAAGCAAAGGGTAGACAAAAACATCCTTTCTTTTTCTTCAGAACTGCTTCTATCTGGGATGCACTGCAAAGGTGCTTGCTACTGGTGGGCAAAATCTCCTCCCCCCTCATTTATTCCTTTTAGTAAATATACTTTATATTTTCTGTGTAATGCCCCTCCCCCACCAGCCTGCCCCAGGCTGTATGCAGACCAGCCATAGGAAGCCACACTGTGGTTTGGCTTTCATTGTCTTGCTAAATCACACCTGAGCTACTCTGGTGTCCTGCTGTCTGTTGCTGTGCCTCTCCCAGGACTTGCATCCTGCGGAGACATTCCAGAGCGCCCTGGACCCTGGCTCTGCCCAGCTCACCTGCCTACAGCTGGGACATCCCACAGTACTTCAGGCTTCAAGCCAAATTCCAGGCGCCTGCGCAGAACTGACTAGGGGGCGGGCTTTCCCTCTTAAAACCCAGGAAGAATCCAAAATAAAGTTAAACGCTTTAATTGGAGTAATTCGACTGTTGTCCATTTCTTCTCCCACCCTAGTTTCGTTTCAGCCCCAGACCATCTTCCAGGGGACCCATTCTGTAATGTGAGTCAACCACAAGCCGTGGACCCCAACATTTCTGGATTCTCTTTCAACTTGGCACAAGCTCAGGTAATGGGAAGATTGAAAATCAGTTGAAAAATGCTTCCATCAAGTTGACCTGGAAATGAATCTGCAGAGCATTTTCTTGACTAATGATTGATCTGGTTACCCTGCCTGTTAAGAGCAACTAGTCGTGGTTGTGTAAGAAATCAGACCGAACAAGCCAAAGGAGAGAAAGCGAGTAAAGAGCATTCTTTCATGACCTCAGCTTCAGTCCCTGTCTTTATGTTCCTATCTTGACATCCCACCATGGATTCTTTGTGGATGGGTTAGAACCTGTAAGCCAAGTAAATCTTTTCTTCCCAAGTTGATTTGGTCAATGTTTTATCACAGCATTAGAAAGCAAGCTAAAACACTTAAAAAAAAAAAAAAAAAAAACAGGGCTAGCCGGGGTGGTGGCGCACGCCTTTAATCCCAGCACTCAGGAGGCAGAGGCAGGCGGATTTCTGAGTTCGAGGCCCGCCTGGTCTACAAAGTGAGTTCCAGGACAGCCAGGGCTATACAGAGAAACCCTGTCTCGAAAAACAAAACAAAAACAGGGCTAACTAGGGGGATTCCACCTGCTCAAACGAAAAGGGAAGCGAGGAAAGACTGTTGGTGTGGGTGACTGAGAGGAGGGCAGTGAGTGGGACATAAAGTAAGTAAATAAATTCGTTTTTAAAAGTACATTTATTGTTATACATGGGATGTGTGATATATTATGTATAAAAATATACTTCATTACAAATAAACTCTTTCTTCCCATAAATGTATTTGTTTAAGCCATTTATTACAGCAACAAGGAAAGGAACTAATAGACCATCTTCAAATATAGTAACAAGAAACAGGGAAAGAGATAGTTATTACTTTGCAGGAGAAACTAGGATGGATTTGGAGTCTTATGGTATGTGTCTTAGTCTGCTTGTATTGCTATAGTAATAACAGACTAGTTTCCATATAAATAATGAAAATTAATGTTCAGTGTTCTGAGGATGTCAAACTTCAGATCAAAGCAAATTGGTCAGTATAAACTCACATTCAGTCACATAGGTGATAAATAACATGAGGGAAAAGATGAGGGATCTCAGAAATATCTTTGATAAGGGAGCAAATTTCATTTATGAGAGACACAAACACTCAGATTATTGTAGTGAGATGTCTGATAAATATTTTAATAATTTTTGGTACTCTCAACTGAAAATTATCAACATCTAATAACTATGTCCTTTGTGAGGCCAGGTAAGACAATCTTATCTCTGAGTTGGCACTGCTAGAATTTATCTTTTGTGTATTCACTGCTGTTAGCTGTAAATATCAGTTATATTGGTTTTCAATTCTGATAATTCACATATGAACAATTTCCATTGTTATGAAATATTGCAGGCAATTGACATTGATTATCTGAATGTCTTAAAACTTCACAATAATTTCATCTTACATTTGTTGAAACATTTAATTTTAATCCAGTAATTTGGTCCTCATTTTGAAAAATGTTCAAAATAGTATTCATTGAATTATTATAAATGATGAAGCTGGGGGGTAACAACACTGAGGAGAAATCCTATTTCTCAACAAATTTACGCATTTATGTCTCCGTACTTTTTAAAAAAATCTTTCTTTAGTTTCTTTATTTTTTTCTCTCCATATCTTTAGTTTCTTGATTAATCAGGAGCTCTTTCAATAAACAATGCAAAGCTAGAATATATCATGTGACGTATTAGAAATATATTTTCTGTAATACTTTATGGAGAATGGGGAAATAGGGACTGCAGCAGGAAACATGAAGCTTTCCCCAAATCTAGGGATATTGGTCAAATTCAATAAACAAAGTATTTTAATGATGATATTGGTTACATATACCACCTCTCTTTTTTAGAAAATTTTTTTCACATAAGCTTTATGTGGATCATTAAGGCATCCTCAAACCTGGAGAAATTTTCAGTTTGAGCAAATCTACCCACAACTGATTCTGATGCTTCCAGGATTATCTAATTTTATGAGTCAACAAAGACTTCTATTTATGCAGAGTCCTTGGGGAACATGATCAGGAAGTCCCCTCATGCATCATGAATTTCCCCATGACAGTTCCCCAGCTTCCTCTGTTCAAGCTGATGTATTAACAAACAACTCCTCTGATTTCCTAGAACACACACCTATATTGATTTTCAAAATAACCATGTTCAGGCAGTTAGAATCCAAAACAAAGTGCTCCTTTTACCACCAGCCCATTGAAGGCCACTTTGATTCTTCCATCAACACTGAGAACTGCCAGAAACATTTCATTTTTTTTTTCCTGTGCCTACTGGCTGTAGAAGAGAAGTTCTAATGAATTCATTGTCAGCAACCATGGCTTTCCTGGACTGCACAAATCTAAATGACACACCAGTTGCACTTGGAGTTTATGGATGTGAATGTGCCAGTGTTCTTCCTCTCCTGGATCCTCGCCAATCAGGAAGCAGATTCTTCCAGCCTGTATTTCAAAACTGTATTCATGAATTGACATCACTGTTACAATTTTAGTAATGGACCCCCCAAAAGCATCACTGCTAAATGGTTTTCATTTGCTTTATGGCTAACATCCTACAGAATGAATGTGCAGACAGATGCCTCTGATTCCAACTGAACACACTAGGTCCTAATTACCTCAAAATCTTTCAATTCAAATCAAGAGAACATTTCAACACTGTTGCGTTCATCTCTTTGCGAAGGTAAACACCAGGCTTTAGTGGACTGTGCTAATAATAACCACTCATAGTGGTTAAACAGAACTCCAATTCTTTAAAAGACTAGGAATGAAAAGGAACTTTTAAATGAAGGAATGTAAAAATTTGAGCAACTTTTAATGGCTTACTCAGTAAATAAAAAATCTCTAATAAAAATTTATATTGTGATAGAAAGCTGAAATGATCCACCTTTCATATTTTTAACTTTCAGAACTTTATCAATGAATGATCTGCACAGATTCAGAAATTTCTTTAAAAGTCTGCTTCATGTAAACAGTTGCTATATTTAAAATTGCAAGATTGGAATTGTAAAAATACATTTCCACAACTCTACCTAGTCTTCCAGCTCTAAATACAAATCAAAAATAGGTTTTTGAAAAAGCAGTTGGCAGCAGAAAGCAGGACACAGCATGTGGCTGGGTATGCAACAGCCATTCTTTGCTTTCTGGGAAATCTAGGGGCGGACTGAGGCATAGGGCCAGAATGGTTAGAGCAAAAATTCTAGAGTTAGAAGACTGGGCAGATATGGAGTTCTTTATCTTCTCCTTGAAATGTTTAATTTGACATACAAATGGAATATATTCTAGTTATAAAACATTTAGGAGCTCAATAAATGTTTTCTGAATGCATTTTTGGAACGAACATGAAAGATGCAGAATTCATTATTTTGTGATTATACATTCATCAGTCAATATATGTTTACAAAGTGCTTCCCAATCTTTCTTTTCATTTTAGAGTAAAAGAAATAGAATTGGATTAGCCTTATACATAATGCCTCTTATATGAACACACAGCATCCCCATAATTTATCTCATTGTGATCTGGTAAACGTCCTGTATGCACCACTTTATAAACACACTGGTGAATGGTGTTTACTCCCTACAGATCCTGCCTGTACCAAGCTCATCATTCTGACTCTTATGAATCCATAATAATTTATCTAAAGAAACATTCATACGAGACAAAGACGTGCACTGATTTCTGGTTTCCCACCATGCAGTATAGAAATCGGGCTTAATCATTTACCATAAACCACCTTCAAATGCTTCCATTTGCTTTCATTTATCAGTTAGATAATTTCTACTGAAAATTCAAAGATACAGCTTGAGAGAAAAAGTAAGAAGAGCAATATAGGTAGAAAAACTGGTTGTTGTATTTGGATCAAGGACTTTTAAATCCATTAGTCTAAGTGCTTTAATATATAGAAGCAGATTAAGTTTTTTTTCTTTGTGTCTAAATATATTTAACTGCTTCATTTCTCTCTCTCTCTCTCTGTGTGTGTGTGTGTGTGTGTGTGTGTGTGTGTGTGTGTGTGTGTGTTATATGGTGTGATGCATACATGCAAATGTATGGTTGAGTGCAAAACTGTGCATGTACATGCAGATGCTAGACAAAGATGTTTGTATCTTCCTCCATTTTCTTCCTTTGAGACAGGATCTCTCAGAGAACCAAAAGTTCATCATTTCAGCTATACTGAGTGGTCAGAGAGTCTCAAGGATCTTCCATAGAATTCTGGGCATATTGTCAGGTGTTTCCATGTGTGGTTCTTTGCATGCAGGCATGATGAGGATTTGAACTAAGGTCTTCATTTTTTCAGAGCAAATGATATTTACTTAGCCATATTCACAGCTCCAAATTATTTATGTAGGATGTTGAACATTTCTGTAGGTGCTTCACAGCCATTGAGATACCTCAGTTGAGAATTCTTTGTTTAGCACTATACCCCATTTTTAATAGGATTATTTGGTTCTTTGATGTCTAACTTCTTGAGTTCTTTGTATAATTTGAATATTAGCCCTCTATCAGATGTAGGGTTGATAAATATCTTTTTCCAAATTTTGGGTTGCCATTTTGTCCTATTGACAGTGTCCTTTGCCTTATAGAAGCTTTGAAATTTTATGAGGTCCCATTTGTCAGTGATCCTAGTGCATAAGGCACTGGTGTTATGTTCAGGAAAATTTCCCCTGTGCCAATGTGTTTGATGTTCTTTCTCACTTTCTCTTATACTAGATATAGCTAGTCCTTGATCCACTTAGACTTGAGATTTGTACAAGGAGATAAAAATGGATCAATTTGCATTCCTCTACATGCTTACCTCCAGAACCATTTCTTGAAATTGCTGTCTTTTTTCCACTGGATGGTTTTAGCTCCTTTGTCAAAGATCAAGTGACCATAGGTGTGTGGATTCATTTCTGAGTATTTAATTCTATTCCATTGATCTACCTGCCTGTCCCTATACCAATACCATGGGTTGTTGTTGTTGTTGTTGTTGTTTTTTACTATTGCTCGGTAATAAAGCTTGAGATCAGCAATGGTGATTTCCCCCAGAAGTTCTTTTAGTGTTGAGAATAATCTTTGCTATTCTGGGTTTTTGTTATTCCAGATGAATTTGAGAATTGCTCTTTCTATCTCTGTGAAAAATTGAGCTTATATTTTGATAGGGATTTCACTGGAGCTGTCGATTGCTTTTGGTAAGATGGCCATTTTTACTATGTTAATCCTGATGATCCATAAACATTAAATATCTTTCCATCTTCTGAAATCTTCGATTTCTTTCTTCAGAGACTTGATATTCTTGTCATACAGATATTTCATTTGATTTTTATTTCCTCCACTAAGGACACATCTTGGAGGAGTAAAAATCTTGCTTCTTATAATACTTCTCTGTGAATATATAGACCTCTGTGCTCCTACCATAAAACTATATATAGTAAAGAAGAGGCTACAACTTGAAAGAGGGAGAACACAGGAAAAGTTGTTGGGAGAAGAATAGATTTCTCAAGGCCTGAACAGAAATTACTAGGGACTAAGTTGAATTGATCTATTTAAAACAGGTCTTGTAAACACAAACTCATTTTCAAATACTTCCATTAACTTTAGACTTTTTTATTTTCACAAAGTCCCTGAAAAAATATAGGCAATATTTAAAGTAGGAACATTACCTCAGATTTAGGAGAAAACTGTAGAAATGATTCTGAAGAATAAAACTCAGACTTGAGATCTAATTTAGATTTAGGAATTCAGAACTTTTGTGGGAGGGGGTGACCTCCTAATAAAAGGAAATTAGTTCATTGATAGCATATCCCAGATCAGTTTATATCTTAGTTTCCAAGACAAAACATTTTGAAATATAAAAAAATGAGGTTTTGTTGAGGTTTCAGAAAACTGGCTCTCTGCTCAGGCGTCAACTTTCACAATTTTAGAGTTTGTTTAATTAGAAGCTGGAATTTCTTTTTAATTTTAAATTTACACTATCTGAAACAAATTATCCTGAGTTTAACATCCTTAGTATTAAGGGAAATGCAAGTCAAAATGACCCTAAGATTCTACCTCATACCAGTAAGAATGGCTAAGATTAAAAAATTCAGGTGATAGCAGATGCTTGCAAGGATGTGGAGAAAGAGGAACATTCCTCCATTGCTGGTGGGATTGCAAGCTAGTACAACCACAGAAGTCAGTCTGATGGTTCTTCAGAAAACTGGAAATAGTAATACCTGAGGACTCAGCTATACCACTCCTAAGCATATACCTAAAAAAATGTTCCTTCATATTATAAGGATACATGCTCCACTATGTTCATAGCAGCATTACTTATAATAGGCAGAAGCTAGAAACAACCCAGTTGTCCCTCAACAGAGGGATAGATATATAAAATATGGTACATTTACAGAATGGAGTACTACTCAACTATTAAAAACAATTACTTCATTAAATTCATAGACAAATATATGGAACTAGAAAATATCATCCTGAGTGAGGTAATCCAGTCACAAAAGAACACACATGGTATGTACTCATTGATAAGTGGATATTAGCAAAAAAAAAAAAAAAAAAAAAAAAAAAAAAAAAAAAAAAAAAAAAAAAAAAAAAAAAAAAAAAAAAAAAAAAAAAAAAAAAAACCACAAACAAACAAACAAACCTAGGAATACCTACAATATAACTCACAGACCATATGGAAAACCAAGAAGAAGAAAGAGCAGAGTGTGAATGTTTCAGTCCTATGCAGAAAATAATCATGAGGGGTAGAGGGAGAGGGGATCTGGAAGGGAGAGAGAAGGGGGAAGGTGAGAATCATATGGTAGGGGAGGAGACTGGAGGAAAAATACAGAGGTCAGGAAATTAACTAGAAGTATGTAGCAGGGGAAATGGGGATCTGGGTAGCCACTAGAAAGTCCCAGATGCCAGAGTCCCAAGAGGTTCCTAGGACCCAGCAGGGATGACATTAACCTAAATACCCAACAAAGGGAAGAGAGAACTGTAGAGACCATATTCAGTAGATAGGCATGGCCCTCAGTTGGGGGATGGGGCCACCCATCCATTTCAAAAATATTAAACACACGTGCACACACACAAGCCCACCACACTAATGAGTCTATTAAGTGGTTTTTTTTTTTTTTTACAGATATTTAGAGCTGGCAAAATGTCTCTATTTCCCTGAAGCCTTTCTATGCATCAATAGCAAACATATAAGGAGGAAATCAAGCAAGCAACTCCATTCATAATTGTTTCATAATGCAAAACAAAACAAAACAAAACAAAAAAAGAAATACAGCATTAGAGTGCAACTAATGAAGTATAAGTCTTCCAAAATAAAAATTATGAAATATCAAATGAAGATACTCAGGTAGACACTATAAAATATTAAAAGTATTTTTAACCCATATATTGGCATAGTTAAACATGTCTTTACTATCAAAACACAGGGTTAGTACAATCTTGCCAAAATTCCACTATCATTCTTTACAAATGTTGAAAATATAATTTTAAACTCAGAAGCATAAATGACCCAGATTGCAAAAGCAAAAAAGAGCAAGCAGAACAATGCTAAAAGTTTATTAGACCTGACTTCAAGTTATATAACGAAGGCATGGTAACAAAAACAGCATGGTATTGACACACACACACAAAAATGATATTTAGACTATCTTAATGTTTTATTGCTCTGAACAGATACCAGAATGAAGGCAACTCTTAAAATGAGAACATTTAATTGAGGCTGCCTTATAGGTTCAGAAGCTCAGTACACTATTAGCAAGGCAGGAGCACAGCAGTAATGGCATGAGAGGAGCTGAGAGTTCTACATCTTCATTTGAAGGCTGCTAGAAGAAAACTAACTCTTCTGCGCTGGGCAGACCTTCAAAGCCCACAGCCACAGTGACACTTCCTCTGATAAAGCCAAAACTACTCCAACAGGGCCACACCTCCAAATTGTGGCAATCACTAAGCCAAGCATATACAACTACCACATAGACCAATAGAACAAGACAAGACAGGACAGAACAGGACAGGACAGGACAGGACAGGACAGGACAGGACAGGACAGGACAGGAACTAGATATAAGATATACAGTTATGACTTTGTGATAAAGATGGTCAAAATATTCATTGTAGAAAAGAAAAATTCTATAAATGTTGCTAGGAAAGTTGGTTATGCACATCTAGAAGAATGAAACTAAATACATATAAAAATTAACATCAAATGATTCAAAGACCTTAATATAAAAGGACTGTTAGAGGTGCAAGAGGAAAAGCTCTTTAAGAGAAAGGCATAGGCAAAGGCTTTTTGAGAAATACTCCAATCACTCAGGAAATAATGCCAACAATTGAGGAATGGAATTTCATGCAATAAAACACTTCTGCACAGCAGAATAAGAAATTGAGTGAAGAGGTAGTTTAAATAACAATGCAAAAACCTTGCTACCTGCAGATTTGACAGAGGATTACAATCTAGAATTGGATAATAACTAGAACTCAAAAAGCAACAACTAAAGCCCTAATGAAATAAAACATTTTCAAAAGGTGAAATAAAAATGGTTTAAAAAGCTGAAAAGCTGTGCAATGTCATAAGAAAAAACACAAAGTAAAATTACATATCCATTCTAATTTATTTAAGTCAGAATGACAGTCATCAAAACAACAAAGGATCATGAGGACGTGGAGAAAATAAAACATTACACACTGTTACTGAATCTTAAACTAGTTGAACCACTATAGAAATCAATATGGAGAATCCCCTCAAGATATCTATCACATGGCTATACCAACTTAGCTATACCAAACCTAGGTATTTATTTGAAGGAATCTATGTCAGTATATCACAGAGATCCTTGCACACCACTGTTTGTTGCAGTATTGCTCACAATAGCAGAGTTATGGAAATGCCCTCAGAGTCTGTCAACAGAGGAATGGATTGAAAGAAAATAATATATGAGGCCTATAGTTTAACACCAGTTGCTGAAGAGGATTTAAGGTTTGTAGACCTAAGCGTGAGACAGGCACAGGAAAGTCACAACAAAAGGTGTTGACTCATTCAGGGAACTAATGGGTTGTAGAGATAGGAAAGGTATGCAAAGAGAGTAATGGGCCATTTGGCCTGGTTGACTCAGGCAAACCCCCAGCGGGATTGCTGCTACCTCAGGCCTCTTGCTGGTGGTTGAACCAGCCTATCATGTGAAACCGCGCCAATTTCCCTGATCCCCTACCCCAATTTCCCCAACCCCCTACCCCATTTACTATATAAACCCCTAACTTTCGAGCCTTGTCGTCGACTCCACTATCTCCTGCGTGAGGTACATGTCGGCCGGAACTCCGTGAATAAACTACCTCCTGTACATTGCATCAAGACGGTCTTGTGATTCCTTGGGTACACGAACGCCCGAGACTCATGTGGGGATCTCCTTCAGGGACCTTACAGGATAAAGAATATGTGATACATATATATTCACAAAGGAAGTTTTAAGTTCACACAAAAGAAAAGTTATGGCATTCACAGAAAAAATATTTGCATCTGTAAACAATTGTTGGCTTAAGTCAGTCAGTTTAAGGAGTATAATTATTATTTATTTTCTCTTCTTTGTGGGTTATTAATTTTATATAGATAAATATAATTATACACAAATATATGACATGAAACTATAAATGAAATTGGCCAGGTGAACTAAAGTAACTAACATAAGGAGGTGGATGAGATGGGTGAGGGAAGAGAATAATGGAGAGAGGAATATGCTCATAGTACACTATTTACTTGCATAAAATCTGAAACCTAGTACCATATACAATAAATATAGGCCAATTAAAACATATATACAAAGAAAAATTTACACTTCATTTTTCACCAATCTGAACCTCAAAATAAAAGCCCTGTGAAAAATTTCTTTTGAAATTAAGAAATCAAAAACTTGAATCTACTCTCCCATATTTTTATCACTGCTGCCTCCCTGACTTCCTTCAGAACTAGCAGTTTACCTCATGGATATACTCTGTCTGATCAAGGCATCACCTGCCTTTACTGTACCCATGTAAGGGGCTTCTGTTGGGCGTTCTTCATTTCCTAATGTCATCCTACTTGAAGCCTTAAAAAAAATGAGATGTGCCAGCTCCAATTTGGTTTTCATTCTGTTTTTCAGATCTATGTACTGATGCATGTACAATGAGCTCCTGGAGAGCACTGTAAGAGTCTGCATTATTTCAGAGCACTTAAATATGCTAGAGAACTCTTTAGTTTGCAAAATTACTACTTTATCGTGTCATATTAACGAACATCATTTTAAAGAGGGCAATGTGCATAGAGAGAACAGTAGGAGTGCTGAAGGAAATCTATTTAAAATTCACCTCACAAGGCCCTGTCATCATGCGTCGGCTACATGATGAGCAGAGCACCTGGGAAGTAGCCACTCTTTAATCATTTCTCAAGAGGCAGCCCTCTCCAGTGGAAAAAGCCAGGGCCAGAAAAGGAAAACAGCTTTTAAGTTGTACACTGATTCCAATTGATTGGTAATGGCATCTTCAAATGCTGAGTAGAAAAGGATTCTGGGATCATGCTGAAGCTTAGAGCAAAAGAGTATTGAAATTGATTAGTGCTATCTGTCATGCACTCAGTAGAAGGCAGTTTATGGGCACAGATATGCATCTTCTTGGACTTGGGAAAGCCTGAATTTCCAACCACAGTGCTTTCACCTTGGCTTCCCAGACTTCAGACAATTAAGTTTTCAGTTTCAGTTTTCTGGTTGGAAGAAAGGCTGATTCCTGGAGCTCACTTTTCACTGTTAGCATTTGGGTCAGGGAGAGCAAGTGGATAAAGAGCCCAACACATTATTTCTCAGTGGTATTTATTTTTCATACAAGTACATTTTTTTAAAGCACAATGAAATAGGACTTTGCTCTACTTTCCCAGCACAAAATGAAATTCATTTTAATGGTTAGGTACACAAAAAATATTTTCATTTTTCAATATTTTAAGTATATAAAATCTGTTTAAGACTATATAAGTGCATTCAACAAATATCCCTATTCATAGTAACTTGAAAACTTAATTTTCTACTATGCAAAAATGTCTACTATGATAACAATTTTGTTCTATATTGTTTGTATATAATAAACATACTTCTAAATAAATATATATTAAATAGAAATTAACTGAAATATTTAAAACTATCAAAGTTGTTTTACATAATGATTGTTTTACATAATGATTGTTTCCTTTCCTAAGCATTTCTCTAGGACAGAGAAACAGGTTAAACAGATTCAGAATTAAAAATTTCTTAGAATCTGGGAAATGGGTTAGTACATAAATTGATTATTGTACAATCACTAAGACCTTTGCTCCTTGTTGAAATATAAACTACAAGTGCAGTGAAAGAACTTGTCTCCTCTCCACAACGGGATGACAAATTCTTATTGCTGAAACTGCTGCTTACATATCCCATCAAACACAAACTATCAGTCATGGTTCTCTAGAGTCACAGACCTTATGGGTAGTCTCTGTATTGTAAAGGAATTTGTTGATGACTTACAGCCTGCAGTCCAACTCCCAACAATGTTCAGCAGCAGTTGTGAATGGAAGTCTAAGGATCTAGCAGTTACTCAGTTCCACAAGGCAAGCAGGTGAAGGAGAGAAAGAGTGTAAATCTTAATTCTTCCAATGTCCTTATATAAGTCTTCAGCAGAAGGTATAGCTCAGATTAAAGGTGTGTGCCACTACACCTTTAATCCCAGATGACCTTGAACTCAGAGGTCTCCCTGTCTTAATTTTCTAGAATTCATAGCCACTATGCCTCATGATCTGTATGCCAAGATCCAGGTCAGAAACTTCTATCTCCAAGCCTCCAGATTAGGATCACTGCTGATCCTCCAATTCTGGATTATAGTTCATTCCAGATATAGTCAAGTTGACAACCAGGAATAGCCACTACACATAGAAATTTCCAGCTGGTGCCTGCCTAGAGCCACTACTGGAAGGTAATCTGCATCCTACCAGAGAAGAATGGTAAATAACAACCCACAGGTATAAACCTTCCAATATGCTGTTATAGTAGTGTTGCAAATGTTGTTGGATCAACCAACCATTCTACGATTGTATTTAAGGCCAATGCTACCAGACAGAGCTCATGTTCAGCACTGTTTGGGTGGCACAATCATCTGAGACTAGATAGACCATGAGCCTATGGGAAAAACAAATACTATTGTTTGGCTAAAGTAACATAACAATAAAATGACTGACTTCTAATGGTAACCTTTTATTCCCATAGATTAGTCAATTATGCAGCCTTCATCAGAGAAAAGTTCTTTTTGTAGTAGATGGGAAACAAAACTTGACAATATTCACACTCAAGACTTGACAATATTCAGGGAGTCAGAAATTTTTGTACACTCAATGCTAACATAGGATTTCTTCATCAAATGCCTCTCCTCAGAGCTCAAAAATCTATAAGGAAGAAGAGATGGAATTAGTGTAAATGTCAGAGGTGATAAATAACTCCAAGGAGATAGTGTCTATCAAACACAATAGAACTGAAGCACACATGAAGTCACAGAGAGGATGGCAGCATTCACATGGCCTGCACAAGTGAAACCTAGAGAGAGGTCCAGCCCTGAGAGAGGGAAGTTGGGTCCTTAACCAAGAAGTTATTCTGAAGTTGATTCTCTCTGGGAAAGGAAAAATTAATAGTCTCCAATGGCATCTCACTGTGTATAGTAACTACAATTCAAGTTAGGCTCTTTGCCCAGGAGCAGTTGATCAAAACAAAATGAACTCGATGGTATTTATGTAGACTTTTGTCTTATATTGTTTCTGTTATTGGGACTCTGTGTGTGTGTGTGCCTGTGTGTGTGCGTGTGTGTGTGTGTGTGTGTGTGTGTGTGCGCGCGCGCTTGTGTGTGTGTGTGTGTGTGCATATGTTTTGTTGTTTTATTTTATTTTAAACAGGGGGTAGAGAAATTGTGTACAATTCAGTGGGTGAAGAGGTGGGAGAATCGTGAAAGGAATTGAGTGAATGGAGAAATATGATCAATATATTGTATGAATGTTTGTTCAATTAAAAAGAAAGACACTTGTCTCAAAAAATAATGTAGAGAACAAAATAACAAGATTCCAGAATTTAGGCTCTGGAATTTGTGTTCGTGTCACTAAACTTTCTTGGAATTGAAGATTGCATGGTAAAATTTTCACTGAATAAACTCAACAAAAGTTGTTTTTTCTGTAACTTTTTCCTCAAAGATTTGAACCTGGTATTTTATTAGGCAAGAGGTTACCTTTGCTTCATTTGCTGCCTGTCAATTCTATGTATATCTTGATAAATTCTCCTAAAATGTTTAACAGAATTGATTTATTTATCCATTGTTGTGACTGCAGCTGGTGGATTTGTAAAGAATGCTTAATTAACAGTGGGGGGAAGGGAGCACATTTTAACTGAAAATGACCAATAGTGCTTTATTTCTAGTCGACAAATAAGTTTGTATGAGACAAGACTGTGCACCTGGAACTTGGTATAGAAACTTAGGGTATATCAACTAAAGGTGTCATTCATTATACATACTGTCTCCAAAGCTAGAATAGACAGCTGAAGTACAAAAACAAAAAACAAACAAACAAAAAAATCATGGTCAGTCAGCCAGCTATTTTATCTCAAGGATTTGTTTGTAAGTGGGAGGGGTAAAAGTTTTCTCACATGATATAAAAATTCATAGTTGAAAATATCTGTTAGTGTTTTATTCCAATACTCTTTGCAATTTCATGAGGAGAGCTAAAGTTTATCACAAATAGTGTGTCTGTTTTCTCTATGGGTAAATGACAGCGTCAGATGAGCTTATGACTCTGAAAAAAATATTACCAGTAAATGAGTAAGACTTCCTTTAACAGGTGTATTATACTCCAAAATTTACCAAAGGTTAAAGTAGTCTCTTCCCAGTTTGTTCCACCTAGCACAATGTTTAAATATTGATGACAGTTAGAAGGCATAAAATGAGTTTACTGGTAAAGTTGGACCCTTGGATAGAAGAGGTATTTTTGCTCCTGATAATCATTATGAATATGTTCTATTTTCCATCAGAATTTAGTCAATTTCAATGTGTAGCTTTCCTGACACAACTTATTTATTAAGATCATAATTTGAGCAACAGTGTCAACAGGCCAGATCCCCCGGAGCGCCCATGGACTGCACCACCGACCAAACAATACACATGGAGTGACCCATGGTGCTGGCCACATACATGGCAGAAGGTGGCCTTGTTGGACATCAGTGGGAGGAAAGGCCCTCGGGCCTGAGGGTGTTCAATGCCCCAGTGTAGGGGAATGCAAGGATAGGAGGATGGGAGTGGGTGGGTGGGGGAGCACCCTCATAGAGGCAGGAGGATGGGGAATGGGAAAGGATGTTTCCCATGGGGAGACATGGAAAGCAGAAAATATTTGAAATGTAAATAAAAACAATATCTAAGGAAAAATAAAAAGATAATACTTTGTATGCTCTTGGTTGGTGCCTCATTCTCTGTGAGCTCCCAGGTATCCAGGTTAGTTGACACTGTAGGTCTTCCTGTGGGGTTTCCATCCCATCCCAAGCCTCAGGTAAAAACAAAGAGTTGCCTTGTCTAAGGTTAGTGGAAAAAAATTTGCCTAATCCTGTAGAGACTTGATGCCCCAGAGAAAGGGGGATAACCAGAGGGAAGCCACCCTAACGGAGGTGGCTAGGTTGTGGTGGAAGAACACTTCAAGGGGATACCAGGAGAGGGGGGTCAGCATTTGGGATGTAAATAAATAAATAAATAAAATAATAAAATATAGAAAATGGTAATATTTTGAAATAGGATTCTAAAAATTAGTAGCAGAGAAAATCTAGAGAAATCATAAAGCAGACACCAATAGTACTTAGTTTTTGTGATTTTTTTTTTTAGACCTCATACAATTACTCAGATTTTTCACTGTTCTTCATGTAACTCATTCTGGCCCCACAAAAACTTTATTTTAATGGTTTACTGGAAAAGAAGTTGTCAAAACGTTTTAGTCATCATTAGACCAATGCAAAGCATGTTCACTCTTTCTGATTCTCTTCTTCTCTTCTTTCATTATATTTAAATTTGGGATTTTCTTCACACAGATTCAGCAAGAATTAAATGTGAAAATATGAGTAAACACTTTAGACTACTGAAAGAACTTGGTAAAATTAACCTCTTGCACATTGGTTAATTGCCCTCCCATGATATGTGTGTGTGTGTGTGTGTGTGTGTGTGTGTGTGTGTGTGTGTGTGTTTGCCTGTGCACATGTGTGTGCAGTGAGAAAGTTCATGTGTCTGGAAATGTGTGTTCAGGGGTACCGAGACCATTAGAAGTTGTTCCTTAGGTATTCACCCCTTCATTTTGAGACACACTGTCTCATTGGCATATAACTCTCCAAGAAGGCTAGGCTGACTAGACAGGGAGACTCTACTGCTATGGAATTCCAAGAACATGCCACTATGTCTGGCTTCTTCTATGGACACTCTAGAGCTTGAACTAAGTTCCTTATGCTTACAAGATAAACTGTTACCAGCTGAGGTATCTGAGCAGTCTTTCTGGATTTTTACAAATGCAGATTTCAGGACTGACAATTAACTGTCTATTTGGTTAGTCCTTTTGTTGCATTGTCTTTTCTGTCCTTATTCAACTTGGAACAGTTTATAAATATTAGAATATATGTCTAAAAATCACAGAGGTTTTAGATCTACTGCCCCAATCTCCTCTTCTGGTTCAGATTTAACTCTCTTAAGAGTTTGAGAATTACTGGCACAAGAATCATCATTTGGAAGCTTTAAGTTTCCCCTTTGACAATTTGCCTCCTCTCCCATTTATGTAATTCCTTGTCTACACTCACATTAGAACATGCTATTGTACAACTCATGTATCATGTATCATGTATCTTTTTGCTTAATTGACTTCAATAACATATCAGAAATATGGAATTGTGTCTTTCATAAAGGTGGTGCATAAAAATGCATGTATTGATATTTAGGTAGCTAAAGGGAAAGAGCAAGGCATAACCACAAGCTTTTCCACCCAATCTTTATTCCCCAAAATAATGACTTTGAGATGTCTTATATACAAACAAATGCCTATGCCAACAGATTTGGCTTGTTTTCACTAGCTCATAACACAAGTATACAATTTTAACTAGTCTAAGTCATACCACATGGCTAGTTACTTCTGCTCAGGTTCATTTATGTTTCCATGAGTGTTAGGGTGAATATTCTCTGACACCTGACTCTATGCCAGAGTTCTTTTCTAACTACGAGACTACCATATCCCATTTCCCACCTCAGCTCATTGCCCGATCAGCTTTGCATTGACAGGCAATGCTTCCATCCAGTACACAAGAGGTTCTTTCTACTGTATGAGAAGATCCATGTCTATCACTTCATTTTTCTCATGCCCTTTTGAAGTGGTTTTCAACTTTCATAATGCTCCTACTCTTCAATAGAATTCCTCATGTTATGATTACCCCCATCTATTAAAGTCTTTTGTTATTACCTCATAGCTGGAATTGCTCTACTTATGTGACTAATAATGTAAATACCTGATATGCATGATATCTCATATGTGACATCTGTGGGGTCGTGTCCTACCCATAGGTAGAGAGACCTGTTGGTCTTTTGGCAAGTGGTCATTTAATTTGGCATTAGTATTTGTATTACTGTTCCTTTATATATTTAAAATGAAGAGTAGGTCTTCCTTCTTTCACCCCTTCATCTTATATCCTAAAAAGAAGCTTACTATGATGAGTCACATTGGATAATCTGAACAAGAAACTGTTTATGGAAACTGAAAATGTAGACTGAAACTGGCTGAAGTTGCTGGCTGCCATACAAGCCTGAACAACCATTATGTCTCTTAAGGGAAATAAGCCACTATCTGGTTTAATTCATTTTAATTTGGCAACATACCACAAAATACTGGCGTGCCGCAAATGGATTGCTAATGTCTCAACTTATGGATTTCCTTCCTCTTGGAGTACCTAGGTAGCCTGAAGCATCTGGAACCTGTGGATAGTCTCAAAAATGTTTTTGCTGTGATGGAGATGGCAATTATTAACTCTATGTATAGTATGACTTTAGAAATATCAGCAATACTTACCTAATTCTTAGAGTTCCTTTTTTTTTTAAAGGAAATTCTATTTGAAGTACATTTAAACAGCAGGAAATGTAACACATAAATTAGGTTATACAAGTTATAAAAATGAGCCTGTTCTAATTTCATCTGTGTTGGTATGATAAAACACTCTGACCAAAAACAACTTAGCAGCGGGAATAACTTATCTCACATTGCAGATAATAATCCATCAGTGGTAGAAGTCAGGGCAGGAGTGTAGACAGGAGCTTCAAGCAAAAACTTCTTGCCTGCTAGTTCACTTACGAACTCATAAAAGATAGTGTTTTTATATAGCAAGGGTCAAAATTTCAGGGAATGGTGCTGCCTACGGTGATCTAGACGTCCTTATATCCATTAAAATGACGACAGTACTACAAGAAATGCCTGTAGGTTAATCCTATCTGGGCAATCCCTGAACTGAGACTGTTATCTCAGGTGACCCTAGGATGTGTTGATTTGATAGTAAAATTGAAGTAGGAAACTGTATTTTTTTACTATGGTGAAACCATGTGATTTACATTCTAACGAACTAACTCACTGCAAAAAGATAGAATGGATACTGATAACTTCTGGCTTCAAATCATATCCTTCTTTGATATATTTCTGATATCAACAAGTTCCAGCAATAGGTTTTCTTAGCAAAAACTATGAAGGCATCAGGAATCTAAGTTTATTCAGTTGACTATTCAGAATTTATTATATCAGCTCAGCTTCCAGCTTAAAAAATCGACCCTGTTTGAGAAACGAGTCTGACTAAATTTCAAGCTACCAATTATTGTTTTGTCTTTAATATAAATATTCATCTTAATAGTCTAAGCTCACATCCTTATTATTTCTTAAAACAATTCTGTAGTGATTTAATTAAAAAAAACAGTCACAGAAGAAAAGTGAGTCATAGCAATAACAGAATTATCAATTTTAGATAAGCAATCCTTTGAAAAATATTCACTGTGGTCCTAAAATATTAGGAAATTTCTAGTTGTCTTTTAAACTTATACAAGAATAGAAGTACATTTCTAACCCTGATTTAATGATTAAATATTTATATAATAACATTAGTATCACCACACTCACTCACACACACACACACACACACACACACACACACACACACACACACAGCTGGCTTATTATGTGCCCTCTATCCATCTGATTACCTTCTTAAGCCAGGGATTAGGTATTACTCATCTGATCAAAGTAGACTTGCTAGATGAATAATACTTTCTTTTTCTATTTAAAAGTAAAATGATTTGAAGACAATATTTTCCTTTGAGGACATTATTACTAAGAGGAAAAAAGTGGTATTTCTTCCATCTTGGCCAAGTAGAAAGTAGAATATGAGCAAAGCCTTTTGGTACATTAAGTTATATTTTGGAAAATGGAACCAGAAACCTTCTCTCAAGAGAGTTTGTCTGCCCCTATCTAGCTTCTCTTTGTAAAGTCTTTATTTTAGCTCTTGCAATAGGCTTTTGGTCTTAGAGAAATAAAAAATAGATAGCAATTTACTCATGTTCAGTCATACAGGTTATAAAATATAGGATGGATTAATTTAATTTGTGTTACTAATAAGAAAGACATGGACAGCCAGGGCTACACAGAGAAACCCTGTCTCGAAAAACCAAAAAAAAAAAAAAGAAAGACATGAAGAAAATGCAGCAATATGTTCAAGGCTTGTATCTGCTCTATTCTGTAAATATAAAAATTGTTCAAAAAGCCTCTTAAATTACATCCATATATTCTCTCCTTCAGTTCTGTCCAACCTGTGTAAAAATGCAGTCTCTTTTTCCATAACTATTTCCAGGGTCTTACCCAAATCCCTATCTTCATTCTGCTGGACAAGAAAATCTGCCAAGAATGTAACTACTTGTTAGTTTTTCCTTTTATTAATTTCATTTGCAACTTACACAAAATATCTTAACTTTTATAAGTGTAATAATTCCATTTCACTTAGTTGCTTCAAATATTTCCAGGATGTCTATTGTACATAGAACAAATTCTAATCCAGATTCTGATGAATTTTATAACACAGGCATGGTTTGGGGGCTGCATTCTGAAATCACACTTCTTTCTGCAGTGTTTGGTTACCTCTCTAGAACTTGACTTTCTGTGTTTTGGTTAAGGTCAGCAACCTTCCTGAAGCACTGTTATCACATAGTGAATCTGACTTTTCTGTGGCAGGATTTTCTCTGTCCAATCACAGGCCTCCTGCTGCACTGATATTTTAATGTAATTGAACAGGGAAAATCCTGCCACATAGTTTTTATTTGAACAGAAAGAGTGATATGTGACAGAATTTTTCCTGTCCAATTACATTAAAATATTAGTGCATCAGGATACCTATGATTGGACATGGAAAATGGAGGCAGAGCTAAGAAGTGCAGAGACAGAGATCACTCAGGAGAAAGGAGGAAGAAGCAAGATGGAGAGTGAGGAGCTGGATGATTTGGAATCCATGTGGTTTTAAATAGCCACAGGTAGATTTAATATCCTATAGGAATAGAATAATTGGGTGACTTGTCTAATCTAGGTGGACAGCTTGTACCATTCTCAATTGGCCCTAAATTTATTATGTGGTCATCCTGTGAATTAAGAAATTATTGATATATAAATCTGACTAATTAATTATAAGATCCTAGAGTTTTGTTTCTACTGGGTTGCTGGGTGTGTGGCAGCTGACTACAGGGTGAACAGTCATGGCGTGGGGCTGGCTTGGCAGCGGCCTACCAAAGGAACTTAGTGAGTCAGATGTAGACATATAAGCAGCTCTGGGCCAGAGAGACTGCTGAATTGAGAACACTCCACTGGAGCCATGTGTCCTGCCAGTGCCAGTAGTAGTATGGGATATCAATATTTTGTTCTTATTATTTTCCAAAACACTTTTCAGTAGCTATTTTCTTCAATGCCCCTCTCTCATACCATGTACACCATACCCACCCACTTATTAAAACTTTCATGGTCCATAACACATGCTGAGAGTGTCCTTATCCTTATGTTCAAGGTATTCTTATCCAGTGTTCATGACTCTGTGGCCCAGAGCCAAATATTTCTGCTTTTTTAAAAATAGTATTTTGCTTAGCAAACAATGTATTCTCTACAGATAAATTCTAGATTATTGTGGCAGTGGAGATGATTACGTGGTTAAGAGTACTTTCTGTTCTTGAAGAGGACCTGAGTTTGGTTCCCAGCTGTCTTGTTAGGTAGTTCCCAACTACCTGTAACTCCAGTTGCAGATATCTGACACTTGAACTGAATGGGTACCTGCATGTACATGATGCACAAACGTACACTGAGGACTGAGCATATAAATATAGAATAAAAGGGGCTGTTAAGATGTTTTGGCACTTCAGACAACAGACTGCTTTTCTAAAAGACCAAAGTTTTATTGCTATCACCACCTGGAACAGCATACAACTAACACCCTGTACTTTAGTCTAGCAGTATCCAATGTCTGTGCCTTCTTTGCTTCCTGCAGTTGTACGCACATACCCACAAGCTTGTACACATATACATTCTCTCTCTCTCTCTCTCTCTCTCTCTCTCTCTCTCTCACTCCCCCACACATACATACACACAATTAAATATAAAAAAATAAAATTAGAAAAAATATTGGATTAATTAGCATGCATACAAAAGTATATTTTAAACAAAGACAGTTATACTGAACAAGAAGAGTTGACTATGTGAGGGATAGAATTTTTTGTCTACTTGCTGGGTTCAGAATTGCTTAAAAATATGTGTATCTGAAGGATATGAGGGAACTTGAGAAGGAATCATCTGAGGAGTGACAACACCTTTGAGTGTGAGTGCTGTCAACTCATGAGTTGTGATAAAAACTGAACTAAGGGAAAAGCAGGAGAAGTCCATGTGAGTATCAGCAATCTCTCTGTAGCTTGGCCTGCTATGATACAACTGCTGAGTTCAGCCATGCTTTCCTCCCATGACCAACTGTTGCTCTGAACCTGTTAGTCAATTGTAATTCTTCCTTCAATACCAGCACTTGGGAGACAGAGGCATGTGGATTTCTGAGTTCGAGGCCAGCCTGATCTTCAAAGTGAGTTCCAGGACAGCCAGGGCTATACAGAGAAACCCTGTCTCAGAAAAAAAAAAAAATGATATTTTTATGGAGGTATTTTTGTCACAGTGTTGAAAAGTAATGAGTAGAAATGGATAGATAACATTGTTAAAATGTATGAACAGCATAATCTACTTAATGTTTCTAGGAGTCAGTAATTTACAAAAGTTTCGTTTTTTGATCAAGTTCTCTCATTTCAGGAGGAAAAGCACAAATATGGGTGGATGACTTCTTTGAATGATAAGAAATAATGCATATCTCCTGAAATCCAGCAACAACAAGCAGTAAGAAGAGTATCACTATGAATGGTCAACTCTTGTTAATACTGAAAAGAAAGTGTACATACTAATATAGAACTAAGTATTTCAATAAAGAAAGTGACAAGATTGTCTCTATGTTTGATTTAGTTTTGCTCATTTTCCACTAGTTAGCTCATTATTTTTTTTCTCCTTGAATGTAACTTTTTTTAAGAGGATAGAGAGAATATTTTATTAGGAAAATATTATTTAAATGAAATGAACTATTATTCCACATTCTTTTTTTTTAATTCGATATTTTCTTTATTTACATTTCAAATGCTATCCCAAAACCCTCCCCCCGCCCTGTTCCCCTAACCACCCACTCCCACTTCTTGGCCCTGGCGTTCCCTTGTACTAGGGCATATAAAGTTTGCAAGACCTCTTCCCAATGATGGTTGTGTAGGCCATCTTCTGCTACATATGCAGCTAGAGACAAGAGCTCTGGGTGTACTGATTAGTTCATATTGTTGTTCCACCTATAGGGTTACGGACCTCTTATCTCCTTGGATACTTTCTCTAGCTCCTCCATTGGAGGCCCTGTGTTCCATCTTATAGATTACTGTGAGCATCCACTTCTGTGGAGCTAAGACGAAAGGATAAATGTAACATTTTGAAAGCAAGACCTTTTCTTTGTCACTGAGAGCAGTAGTATCCCTAAAAGTATTTTGAGCTAACATATAATGAATATGTTGATCTAAAAATTAATTTGAAAAAATTATACAGCCATAAAGAAAAATAAAATTTGTAGGAAAATCAATACAACTGGTAATCATTATAGTAACTGACAATTTGACAGAAAGACAAATGTAGCATGTTCTCTCTCATATGTGAACCCTAGCTTGCAATCATTTTATATTGTAAAGGTGGATGGAAGCTGAGAATCTTTATATGCCTGGAGATAACAAAATATTTCAATGAAGTTTATGTAGAGGTTAGAAGAACAGCTGACATGAAAGTAAATGGTAATGCTGAGGGATGAATTGAAGAAAGGGAGCAATAAGAAGTTGTTGAAAAATAGAGGAATCAACAAAATTATGTTTCTAAGGATGCTGAGAATGCTCCATGGGCAAAAGTGATTACTCCATGTGCATGGTGATCTGAGTTCACATCTCCTATCCTATAGTAGAAAGACAGGACCAAATTCCTCAAATAATTATTAATTCTTATGGACATACCAACATTTATGCTTACACACACACACACACACACACACACACACACACACACAGACAGACACACACACACACATGCACACACGCTAAATGAAACTAAATTAGAAACTAAAAATTAAAATGCCCCAAAGAGTTTTGTTTACTAACTTAAAAATAAATTTGGTGGTTGGAATATGCTTGGCCTATGTATGGGAAGTGGCAATATCAGTATGCCTTCCATTACTGGAGAAAGTGTGGCCTTATTAGAAAAAGTAAGTGGTTTCAAGAATGACCACTGCATTGGAAATTTTGTTAAAAGAAAAGAAAATAACTCTGCCTTCCTTCAGTAAATATCCCAAGTATCACCAGCAATGAACTATGTGATATGTGGTAGTTCAGCATCACTGCAACAAATACCTTCACAATTTAAGATGTAGAAATGTTTATTTTGGTGTGTGGTTTCAGAGTTTCCAGTCTATGGTAAGCTGGCTCCATTATTTATTTAATGTCATGAAGCAGAACACCATACTAGAGAAAACACAATAGAACAGAGCTGCTTTTAGTTCATAGCAGTCGGGAATCAGAGAACAACAAACTAGAAGGGGGCAGGACAAGATACCTTCACTCTACAGCCCATCACACCTAGTGCTTGTAATCCTCCTTGGCCTCCCAGAAAGCTGGGGCTACATTAAAGCCTTCATAATCATCCCTGAAAATACCTTCACAGATATACTCATTGATAGCAGGATTAATCCTCACAGTGAATCTAGAGCACACTAACACTAAGTTGACTCAATGGATTTTTTTTCTAGAAAAATCACAGCATTTTTCCCTGAAACCTTCAATTCTGTACACACAGGCATATACACCCCTGTCACCACAGTGGAAGAAATGTGATCAATCTCACTTAGCTGTAAATCCTGTGTTCTACAACAACCAACCCACCAAATTATGCCCAGTGATGTGATAGTGGCACCAGTGTTTTGAGAGTAACCAACCACCTTCTGGTTCAATTAAAGCTTATGATGGATTCTATTCCTAGTGCTATTAACTGGGCCAAGAAAACATGACTGCCTAGGTCATGGGTTCTAGAAGAAGACATAGTACTATTATTTTGCTAAATGGATACTAATAAACTGTTCTCAGTTCTTATCTTTATACCCATTGACTCAGCCCTCATGAGAAATGCTGCTTTTTGCAGTATATGGCAATTAATGAAGACCCAGTGAAAGTAAGAGACTTGGGGAGTATTCAACTCAAAAAATAAGGTATTTGTATATTATCCCCTTCTTCCCCAAACTCAAGGATCATTTCAGAAGATGGGAGAAATGATTGTAAGCAATGGAGTAGGTGTCTAACAAAACAGTATTTGTCATATGTAACAGAGCCATTGTATATAATAGCTCAAAAGTAAATGTGGTTGAATGCACAAGCCCTGCAGAAGACGAAGCCAGACGACAAAATCCCAGCATAGACGAGGGATGGACTCATGAAGTCCCATCTTTAGCTGAGGAATTGCTGATGAATGGCTGCTAGGAGAAGGACAGTTTTCTTCAAGGATGTAGACCTTGAGAAGCTACCTGTGCTTCAATAGATTGTCCTAGATCATTAGAACACTTAGATACAGGAACACTGGAACACTTAAAAATGGGGGTGGGAGCATTATATATATAGGGAACACTAAGTTGGCTCAATGATTTCTTCTTAAAAAGTCACAAAATTAGGAGGGGAAGGTGGTAGGGACAATAGAAATGGAGAGAAGGGATGGGGTGAATTTATCACATATGTATATACAGAATTCTTACACAATAAAGAAAAGTGGAACAAAAAAAAAAAAAAAAGAAAAAGTATGTCACTGTGAGGGTGGACTTTGAGGCTATTAAGCTCAAATTCTGCCCAATGCATAAGAGACAGTCTTTCTTGGTTGCCTTTGGATCAAGACTCTTGGGTTCTTCTTTGGCATCATGCCTGCCATGCTTCTTCCTGTCACAATGATAATGGCCTGAACTGTAAGTTAGCCACAATTAAATTTTGTCCCTTTTAAGATTTTTCTTGGTCATGGTGCCTCTTCACAGCAATGGAAACCCTAAGAGAAAAGTTAGTATCAGGAAATCAGGTATTTCTGGGATAGGCCTGATCTTGAATTTGTTTAGAGGAATATGCATTTTTGGATTTTGAAAAGTAATGGAGTGCTTTAAGTGGGGCTTAAGACAGCAAATAATAGTAAAATTAAATTATAATGCTAGCAGTATATAGAAATATGTATGCAGAAAAATACAAAAAACATTTAACAAGTAACTGTACTACTTTGAATATTTTCATCTCTATAATAGTTTTATCCAATGACAAATCTTTTGAAATGATATATGGAAATATATTTTATACATAAAATTTGTAGATATTAACCATGAAGAAAAGAAAGAATTGGACATCTAGTGTCCTAAATAGCAATTCTGCCAAATATACTTCAGTAGAATTTGGTATTTCAGGAAGGATAGTGCACTCAAAGCTTTTTACCTAAGGGACGATTGCAGGAATGAGAAAGCAATTTCCTGGAATAATACAACTTGCATTTATTTCTGGTTTTGGTTTATACATTGAAAAGAGAAGTCTGTTCTTTTACTTCAAAGGAGTTAAATTTTTGACAGTGAATTCTGCAGAGTACTTTGTCACATCTATGGAGCCAACTTAAGAAGCATGTTCAAGAGCAACATTTTCAAAATTTCTTAAGAATTGCCTTCATTCACAATATTCTTTCAACAAATATTCATCATGAATATTTGAAGGTTAAATTATTAAATAGGGTATATATAACTAAAAGGCCTCATCAAACAATCACCAGTAGCTTTCTCGTCCTTGTACCAAGATTAGACTTCATGTCTCAATTATGGAAACAACATCTAGAGTAAGTTTATGATTAATATACTTGGGTCCTGCCAAAAGAAAGAATCTATGTAGATTTGATATGAATGGCAGAGTCTGGTGATTGGGAGTTTATTGTTGTTGCTTTTCCTTGGTAGTAGTTGGGGGTATTACTTGTTACCTGTTATTGAAGATGCTTTCTACATGATCTCTGAGCTGCCTATTACTCAAACACAAATGACCCCAGAATCATTGCTCAGTGGGTGACATATTTTTCTTCTTTCATTCTTTTTTTGTTTTTTTGTTTTTTAAACTCAGAGCTAAACAACTAAGACATTTGGCCTTTCTAAACATTTGATTATGTATTAGCCTTGTGCTTGATACCCTTCTTAATAGAAAATTCATAAACTTGTTCATGTCTTTATGGGGAGATGTTAGCTCTGCTTGAGAAAATTTGTTGTAAACCAACAGAGAACTGCACACAATCATTATAGTCCTAGAAACAATTTTAAGTCTAGTAATGTAGAGGAATTTTAATCTAGCAGCACGACAGCTCTAGACCTAGGCCTTTGTGATCCAGCTGTAATGGCACACTCTGGATGTAATACACATACCCTTAGTATACATCTTTAATATCAAACAATGTAGGTAATTGTAATTTGTGGAAGGGAGCAGCCATGTTTGAAAGTGGAGTCTAATTGCTACACCCACTCTTGTGAGAACTGCGGGGGCAGTCCCAAAAGCTTCGACACAGTCCTGAGGCAAAAAGTTTCATGGAAACTTAGTCTCCTAGAACCTTGGCATCCTGTAACAGGAATGCTCCAAACTTGTCCTTGTGTTAGTCGATGAATGGATCTGTGTGCTTTCTTTCAGTACTGTTTTATTATAGGTGCCTCCAAGGAATGTTTTTTCAAATACCTAAATTAGGTTGAACTTTGCTTCCTGGCCTTCACCAATGTCCTAGGTGGTCCTTAAGCTGACCCTGGGCTTGGAATTTAGTAAAAATGTTACCTATTCAGATGAATTGCCTCCAGTATTAAAAGAGAGACAGTGAAAGAAATCAGGCAATACTATCTATTACACAGAGTTAGAAATTTCAGGGCAAGCTTAGCAAAGTTTAGAATTCTTATTATAGTTATGTATGGCAGACTACATTACTTAATAGAAGAAAGTCCCCCACAAAATCACTTAGAATAACAGCTGAGTCACTCCCATATACAGGAATTTACAATGGTTTACGAAGAAGATTGGGCTGTGGTTTAAGGAAGAACTACAATATTGCTTTATTTATGAGATGGTTAGCTAGAGTGGAACTCCCTAATTAGAACTATGGCTTGGGCATGAAAGCCCTTGTCCTGGAAGTGTAACAACCTCACACCTGGCTTTTAAGAATATAGCTGACCTTAGATAGAGCTGACTTTGTCTCAGTTGTTAAATTGCCTAGTTGCTGCCAGTCTTTATGTATACATTTCTCTGTTTTGTGTAGAGTCATTAAGCACCTGGTAGCTTCAATGTACCTTGGCTGATGTGTCACCTAACTTCCTTATTTTCTTCTGTAGTATAAATTTGATGCTATCTTTGAGAAATTACATTCAGGTATAGTATTCTCTGTGTGTCAGTATCTGTTTGTCACTTTTCGCTGACTCCTTTCTCTCCTGAATACCAGACCCTGTGGATTGAGGGACCGACTGAGTCCAGTCCGCGGCATCTATTTATGTGGCAGAAAAAGTGATGACTCAGAGAAAGATTTGACAGAATGTGTCAGAGATAGTATATGCCGAACTCTCACAAGAACAGACAGGAAATGGAGTGCAGTCCAGTGAGTGCAGTTCAGGCAGGGCAATGGAGTTCAATTTAGTTCATTTCAGTGCAGTTTGATGGCATTTTGTTGAATGCAGTTGAATGTGTACAGTTATGCCTAGTTCCATTGTGTTCAGTTCAGTTATTGTAGTCAGTGCAGTTCAGTTCATGGAAATCATATGCAATTTTCCCAAACAAAGAAATTAAGTGGGGAGCTGACAGAACTCAGATTGTATCAGTCAGCTTAAGGAGGAGTCTTGCATCAGAACAGCTGAATTAAACCAGCTAGCCAGAGTTCAGAAAGAACTAGAAAGCATGAGCTTATTAGGCAGTAAGCCTCTGAGATAACAATTACATCTGGCAAATAAAAGTGACTTTTACATAGTAACACCAACAAACTGCTTGTATTGCCAGTAACATTTCACTTTAGTCTCTATGTGTTAAAATTCTATAATAAAATGCTTATTTCTTTTAATAAACAAGATTCTACCAATCTGAAAATCTATTTTTTTTTTCAGAATGATAAGTTGCAATAAATATTTGTGAGTAGAAAAATATAGGCTTCTGGGATTTGGGATAATGTCACCATGTCATTCTTAAATTCTTTCTTAGCTCTATGTTTCCATAACTCAACAAGGCGTATAACTTCACAGTGATAGACCACTCAATAGCTGTATAGTTTTCAGTCAAAATGCTGCCTAAAGACAACAAAATGAAACACCACTTCCCTGTGTTGTGAGTACAGTGTGTCGGAGAAAAGATAAGATGTAGCTGCCAGAAAAACTGTAAGTTCACTGTATTGATCTTGTCCTAAAGAGTACTAAACAGGTCTCAGTATCCCTGCTAAATCTACTATGGAACACAAGGAGAGGAAGAGTAGGTGGACAGCAGAGGCTCTTAGGCTCTCATAAAGCTTTTATTGTGCAGAACTCCATTTTGAAATCTGCTTGTGTGAGCTGCTGAGTATGTGAAGCTGACAGGCTTGACACTTTGAGCACCAAGAGTGTTTTGGGGTTGTCATTAAAAAGTGTATGGAACCTACACATTTAGACAAATGGTTGCAACCTATCCACCTTTATAAACCAGATGAAAATGTTAGTCTATGTGTGTGTGTGTGTGTGTGTGTGTGTGTGTGTGTGTGAGAGAGAGAGAGAGAGAGAGAAAGAGAGAGAGAGAGAGATTTTTCCCTTAATTTACTATTTTTGGATTAGATGGCTAAGCAAATTAATAAAGCCTCAACAATTCATTGGTCATACTGGCTCTACAGGGAAAAGTGTATTAAGGAAGACACTATTATCCCCCAGCCATATTCAATCAAGACATTTTCCTTTTCCCCTAAGATTCACAATCAAAGCCAATTTAATAAACTAAGTATAGACTACCATAAAACATCCAATGTGCACTTTTCATAGTATCAATTTTTCTTTTTTGTATATTTCGCCAATTCATGAATGATCACTGCTGATGGGTTATCATATTAAAGCTGCTTAGTTTCTTCTTTCAAGCAATTCTGATCTGAGCAGTTTAAATGCACCAAAGTGGTATAGTAGGAACATCAATACATTTTCCAGAAGCCAGAAATGTATAAGTGCTCAGCTGATGTAGATATTAGACACTCCCTGTGGACCCAGAGTTGCCAGGTCATGACGTTGCTTCATAATATGTAACCTATTTCAATGTTTCATACAATATTGGGAACATAACTTTTGTATAGAGCAAGACCTCTTGGTATATAATTCCTTGTTTTGCAAACAACCAGATAAATGGTGTCTGGTTTATATTTCTCTTTATCTATAGACTCTGTTGAGACTATTCCTTAGACACAAGTGTTATGAACGACACCTTGTACTCAGATCAGTCTATGAAAACTGAAGGTGTAGAGAGACATTGATACGACTAATGCTTAATTTGAAAAGCAGAAAGTATGTTAGAGTTTAATTCTGGCAAGGACAGACATCTTTCCTGGTGGACATTTATTTGTCTTCAACCAAGATGAATAAAGAGGTTTACCACTTTAATCTCTTCATTGTTTTGGACAAAAATAACTTTGTTCTAGTAGCCATCAAAATGGGATAAACTCAATAACATAGAGGTAGGTCAATGGTAATTTAATTAGTTGTTAATGCTCCATAATGGAAGAGAGGAAGTTAAAGGCCTGGGACCATTATATGGGCCTCTATCCATTACTCCTTTTCTCTACATCTCACTCTAGGTTCAAATGTCCTCTGGAAATATTCTGTAAGAAGTAAAAAGTTAATGGAATGTGAGATTTCATGATTAAAGAGGTCATCATCCACAATGGTAAGGAATATTATAATGATGTAGCTGTATTGGTTTACACATACTCTTGTAAGTGTCTATTTATCCATGATCTGTCAGCCAAGTTAATTCATCATTTCTCAGAGATGGAATTTGATGAAATATTTATATTTTTTGGCATTATTTTCTACCTAGAACAAATAGACAACTGTTTACATCTACCTAGGTAAAGATAACATAATATTTATCAACTAAAAATATTTTACTGGGATCTTGTATCCGAGGTCTCTCAGAGACCAGTCCACTCAGGAGAGCACACGGGCCACAGAAGCAACAGAGCTTCTTAGACAGGGTTCCTTCAGGTCTTTATCCTCAGCCAGGAGGCAGAACTGAGACCCAGACATCTGGGCACCTTCCCTGCCAGAGAAGAGTCAGATTCCAGGGAGGGCTCTAACTCCATGACTAAGGTGAGAGCTCCATTTTATATCCCAGGTCTCTCAGACCACACAGGAGAGCACATGGGGCCAAAGAAGCAACATGGCTTCTTGGACAGGGTCCCTTCAGGCCTTCATCTTCAGCCAGGAGGCAGAGATGAGCTGCAGACCTCTATGCACCTTCCCTGCAAGAGAAGAGCTTGCCTGCAGAGAGTGCTTTGACCATTGATACTCAGGAGATAGTTGGACTTCCAGGAGTGCAGACAGAGGCTAAGAGAATCACAGGAGGAATAAGCTCCAGCCACAGACAGCTAGAACATCTAACACCAGAGATTACCATATGGCAAAATGCAAACATAAGAATCTTACTAACAGAAACCAAGAACACTTGGCATTATCAGAACCCAGTATTCCCACCACAATGAGTCCTGGATACCCCCACCACACATGAAAAGCTAGATTTGGATTTAAAATCATAACTCATGATGCTGGACAAGGATTTTAAGAAGGAAATTAATAAATCACTTAAAGAATTATAGGATAACACTGCTAAACAGGTAGAAGTTCTTAAAGAATTATAGGAAAATACTGCTAAACAGGTAGAAATCCTTAAAGAGGAAACACAAAAATCCATTAAAGAAATACAGGAAAACACAACCTGAGTGATGTAACCCAATCTCAAAAGAACATATGTGATATGCACTCACTGATAAGTGGATATTAGCCGATAATTTAGAATACTCATGATACAATTTGCAAAACACGTGAAACTCAAGAAGAAGGAAGACCAAAGTGTGATACTTCATTCCTCCTTAGAATGGGGAACAAAACACCCATGGAAGGAGTTACAGAGACAAAGTTTGGAGCTGAGCTGGATGGAAGGACAGTCCAGAGACTACCCCACCCAGGGATCCATCTCATAAACAACCACCAAACCCAGACACTATTGCATATGCCAGCAAGGTTTTGCTGACAGGACTCTGGTATAGCTAACTCTTGGGAGGTTATGCCAGTGTCTGGCAAATACAGAAGTAGATGCTCAGAGACATCTATTGGATGGAACATAGGGCCCCCAATGAAGGATATAGAGAAAGTACCCAAGGATCTAAAGGGTTCTGCAACCCTATAGGAAGAACAAATATATGAATTTAGCAGTAGCCACCCCCAGAGCTAGTGTCTCTAGTTGCATATGTAGCAGCAGTAGGCTTAGTAGGCCATCAATGGGCCCTTGGTCTGGCAAAAAATTCTATGCCCCTGTATAGGGGAATGCCAAGTCCAGTAAGCAGGAGTGGGTGGGTTAGGGAGCATGGTGGGTGGAGTATGTAGGGGACTTTCAGAGAGGAAACTAGGAAAGGGGATAGCCTTTGAAGTGTAAATGAAGAAAATAATAAAAAAAAATTTAAAAATCACAACTCAGAAAAAATAAATATTTAAATATTTAAAGTGTGCCATGTATGGTGTACCAAGTGGTAGTGTTATTCTGTCATGTCTGAAGTGGGTTTTTCATTGAGTCTTACATAATATCCTAGGCTCAGGTTTCTAGCTGGTTGTGGAGAACAGAAAGTGAGACTGTATCCACTTGTCAACATCTCTGGCCAAAAATAACTCAAATTTTCTCACGTGATTAATTTAATTCTACATAAGTACACTCTTGCTAATCACCTTGTATAAAGGAGACACCAAGGTTTAGTGTTGGCTGTGATGTTACTGCTGAAGAGCAAGCAGCAGAGAACAACTCTTTCCACTTTAAGGGATCAGCTCTCAAGCTTATCTTACAATTAAAAAAAAAAAAAAGCTACCTTTAATGGAATTTTTATTCATGACTCTGCTTTCCTCATCTGATTTCAGCTACACTAAAATAGACTTTGAAAATCCACTGAACCAAAGAACAGTACACCCAAACAATGGCATGTCTGTTTTTCAAAATCACTTTCACATGCTCTCTAATAAGTGATTTGTATGTATAATTGCATTTGCATGACTGTGTTTTAAAGGCTATGTCTGATGTGATACACATGTGCTGTTTAGAATCACTTAATGACACAGAGTTGACCATTGGCCTCTGAACTGGGAAGCACCTCACACAATCAAATGTTACATTGCTAAAATATATTTGCATTAAATTGTATTATATTTTTCTACTTATCATTCCTATTTCAAGAAAGGAAATTAAACATTTATTAAACTTTCCCTTTAAAATAATTAAGTAAAGCAGGAGTAGCAAGGTAAACCATAAAATCTTGGCAGGATAGGTGATACTAAGAGAAGCTGGAAAGATCAATAAGGACTATAGAATCTCTTCACTCTGAAATGTTCTTGCTCAGTAACCAGATGCCCCTGTTCCTTAGTGGAAGCACTAAAGCCTCACTTATAACATGCTATAAGTTTGCAAATTTTCACTGAAAATCTTAGGACAATGATTTAAATATTTCAAACTAAATGTTTCCATTTTATGTAATAAAATATTAGAAAATTGTATACCTTTTACCAACATCTTCATTTTCAAAGCACAGCTGTTCTCAAGGAGACATGAATAATAATGCTTACTGATATTGTTATCAAATTTTCTTAAACATTTGTTTGCTATGAATATCCACTAAGAATTAAAGAAAATAAAAAACCTTGTTAAAAAAAATCTTACTGGAATCTAGACAGATGGCTTGATTGGATAGGTGTCTGCCAAATACACATAAAGGCCTTAGTTTGGAACTCCAAAATCTACATCAAGAGCCATATTAAGGAGCAAAGATTTATAATTAACGATATATGATTGAGACAGGCAGATGCCTGAAACTCCTTAGCTAGTCATATTAGTCTGATGAGCTCTAGAGTCATCAAGAAAACCTGTTTCAAAATGAAATGTGGAAGATGGCAAGATGGTAAATGCTCTTGTCTTGCAATCCCTATAATCAGAACTCAGTTCCAAGATACACACACACACACACACACACACACACACACACACACACACACACACACACAGAGGGAGAGAGAGAGAGACAGAGAGAGAGAGAGAGAGAGAGAGAGAGAGAGAGAATTTGACACACAGGCACAAGGACACATACTATACATGCACACAAAGACATAACTGCCACAAATTCATCTACACATTTTTTAAAATCTAGAATCAAGACCTGAACTTTCTCAGCTACAGCTTTTGTAGCCCTTCACCTTAGTTTTGAATCTCATCTAAGCCTGGAGGCTCCTCTCAAACATATAACGCAGCAGCACCCTGATTAAATAGCAATGTGTCTGGTGGATCTCCAGCAATTGCTTTCTCTGATGCTTTCTCATCATCCAGACTCTTGGATTTCTATACGATTTCTGCTATTGTCTGTTAGCTCTTTGAAACTCTTTGAGCTCTTCTGTAACCGCTTTAACACCCTGAAGCCATCCTGTAACCTACAGGTGGATAAATTTACCAACTCTGTGATGTGTAATAGGTGATATGAGAGCTAATATTAGTAATGAGAATGAAATGAAGAACTTTTGTTTGCCTTATTTATTTATTTATTTATTTATTTATTTATTATTATTTTTATTTTTATTTTTTTGGTTTTTCGAGACAGGGTTTCTCTGTATAGCCCTGGCTGTCCTGGAGCTCATTCTGTAGACCAGGCTGGCCTCGAACTCAGAAATCCGCCTGCCTCTGCCTCCCGTGTGCTGGGATTAAAGGCGTACACCACCAAACCCGGCCTCTTTGTTTGCCTCTTATGGCTATCAAATAAAATGGTTCTTTTGTCAAGCTGTTTCAAAAGGAACAGAAACAAAACTGTTTCTTAGAAAACTACTTTGAGATGGGAATTTATTGTTATTTAGTGGATTTTGATTGTGGAAAGATACAAAATGTATTTGTTTATGTTTATGACATTCAATCATATGGGTTGATCACTATACAAAAGTATTTGGCTGAGGTATCAAGAGAGCCATATTTTAGTGTATATTCATCCACAGGCCAGATATTCACAAGACATATTTAAAAATTTATCCCTCCCCTTTCAAGAGTTTATTATTTCCCTACCCTTTATAAATCCTTATATGATGCAACTTAGTGTACTGTAGACACCCATAAGTCCTCTTGCTGTCACCACATGTGGTTTGGCTTTTTGGAAGACTCTGAGATGCACATTATCTGTTTTGTTTGCTTACAGCAGTAGTCTCTACAGTGTGCAAGCATGGGCTAGCAGATGGAAGAGAAAGAGAAGTAGTACAGTTTGAGCATTATGAAGAGAGACAGAACTGGGGACATGAGGATGGAGAGGAATAGTCTGATGTGGGTAGTCTATCATGCCACCAGATGCCATGGTAAATTCCCAGCCCTTGCTGCACCTGAGGGCCATATCTGGGTCCATGGGCAGACAGCAACAGGAGTCTCTGTCTATGTCCATTGCTCATACTACCACTAAAGACTATGTGGATATCCGGACCTAGGCGCAGCCTCTGCCTGGACCATGTTGATGCCTGAGGGCTGTGCAGAGCTGGCTGCAGCACTTGGGAGATCAGGCCCTGTACCCCACCCGGGTAGCACAGGAGAGCTGATACAGATGACAAGGCTACATTTGAGTAGGCCCCAAGGGCATGAGTGCTGGAGATCCGGGCATGCCAGGAATTTGTAGTTACATAGGTGAGTGACAGATAAACAACCCCCTAGCTACCTTCAGCAGGCAGGAGAGCTGACCCCTGGGTGATGAGAATGCGAGAGTCTGTCCCACTCCTTACCAGCTGCAGCATTCAGGAGAGTGGGACCTGTACCTCGCCTAGACAGCACAATACTGCTAACCCGGATGCCAAAGGTAAGGGTAGACTGATTCTTAGGGCATGAGACCTGAGAGTTGGTAGAGAGGGGTGGCTCTGCTGCTTGATGGTTACAGCATTGTGGGAGCTCACCTGGGCAGTGCTGGAAAACTCACCGGCTGACCAATTTAACTACTACCCAGACACAAAGCTTTGAGTTAAACCACTCCAACAGGTACCAGAAAATGTACCCCATCTATGAACTGCTCAAACACATGAAAGGGCAAGCTCTGCAGATCTGAATCTATAGGATTCCCATAATGTTGGGTAGCAACAGGGTGTGTGAGAGAGGTCTGGGTGAAGATCTGGTATTGATACTGTACAAGAAGCCAGAGGTCTTAAGCCAGAATGATTCATTGGAATGAACATTTGTAAGTAAAAATGTATAGACAAAGGACATGCTCTTGGATACAGTGTCACATACTATAGCTTCCATGTTTTTTTTTTTTTTGGTTTTTCGAAACAGGGTTTCTCTGTGTAGCCCTGGCTGCCCTGGAACTCACTCTGTAGACCAGGCTGGCCTCGAACTCAGAAATCTGCCTGCCTCTGCCTCCCACGCTGGCTAGCTTCCATGTTTCTTATGTTTGTTTTCTTTTGTTTTTATTTTCTCTTTTGGGGGAGGTTGCAAGGTCAGAGTGCAGATATAAAGGGATAGGGAGATGAGTGGTATTGGAGTATATCTTGTGATACAAAGAATCATTAAAGAGTTTAAAGGTAAAAAAACCCCTTTATTATTTACCCTCTACTCTTGGAATATGTTTGTAGTTTTATAACTCTAATAATGATTCTTTCTATAAAGCAGGATACTCTTGACTGTCATGTATCACTGTTATGCTCCAGTTCCCAATGTTAAAGAAATTAATTAATGAAAATCCAGCATTCAGATTAATCCAGCAGAAAATTTTGAAGTTTAACTGTGTACTGCGTGGTACATAGTGGTTTTTTTTATTAGATATTTTCTTCATTTATATTTCAAAATGTTTAAAAAATAAAAATGAATTTGTTTTCTGAAATCATGGGAAAATTTCAGGAACACTGGTCAGGAATAGGAGGAGAAGAAGAAGAAGGAGAAGAAGAAGAAGAAGAAGAAGAAGAAGAAGAAGAAGAAGAAGAAGAAGAAGAAGAAGAAGAAGAAGAAGAAGAAGAAGAAGAAGAAGAAGAAGAAGAGGAAGAAATAATCTCCTAGCCAGCTTCTTTTGTGAAAATATTGCTTGCAAAGTACAGATAGGAAAGTGCCGGGTTCAACATTGTGCTTCTAGGGACTGAGAATGCTGGTAGAAACTAAGAGTATACAAAAATAGTAGAAATGTTATTTGGACAATCCAAGATAGTCAGATAATAACATTTAAAAGTCAAAGGTCTTCAACATACAATTGCTAATAGAGTAAGAAAAATATTTACTGAATACTTAACATAAAATAAATTAATTACTGGTTTTATTAATGTAGTGTCATTGACTAAGATGACTTGGGTTGATCTTAGAGCATGAACCATTGGTGTTCTGTTCAGGAAATTTTCCCTTTTATGCTGATGTGTTCAAGTTTCTTACCCACTTTCTCTTCTGTTAGATTTAGTGTATCTTGCTTTATAGTGAGGTCCTTGAACCACTTGGACTTCAGCTTTGTGCAAGGTGACAAATATGTATCTATTTTCATTTTTCTACATAGAGACTACCAGTTAGACCAGCAGCATTTATTGAAGATGCATTCTGTTTTCCATTGTATATTTTGGCTCCTTTGTCAAATATCAAGTATCCATAAGTGAGTGTCTTTATTTCTGGATCTTCAAATCTATTCCACTGATCAAGAAGTCTGCCTTATTTCCAATACCATGATGTTTTATCACTATTTCTCTGTAGTATAGCTTGAGGTCAGAAATTGTTATTTCCCCAAGAAGTTCTTCTATTGTTAAGCATTTCTTTTGTTATTCTGTGTTTTTTATTTTTCCATATTAATTTGAGGATTGATGTTTCTATCTCTGTGAAGAACTGAGTTGGAATTTTGATGGAGATTGCACTGTATCTGTAGAATGATTTTTCAGTGTTAATCCTGCAGATCCATGAAGATGGGAGATCTTTCCATCTTATGAGGTATTCTTTGATTTTGTTTTTCAGAGACTTGAAGCTCTTGTCATACAGATCTTTCACTTGTTTTGTTAGAGTCACAGCAAAATATTTTATATAATTTGTGACTATTATGGAGGATGTCATTTCCCTAATTACTTTCTCAGCCCATTTATCCTTTGTGTAGAGGAAGGCTGATGATTTGTTAGAATAAATTTTGTATCCAGGCACTTTGCTGAAGTTGTTTAACAGCTGTAGAAGTTCTCTGGTAGAATTTTTGGGGTCATTTATGTATACTATCATATCATCTGCAAATAGGGATATCTTGTTTCCTCTGTACCAATTTGTATCCTTTTGACCTCCATTTGTTGTCTAATTACTCTTGCTAGAACTTCAATTACTGTATCGAATAGATGGGAGGAGAGTGGGCAGCCTTGTCTTGTCCCTGATTTTAGTGAATTGCTTCAAGTTTCTCTTAATTTAGTTTGATGTTGGCTATTGATTTGCTGTATATTGCGTTTATTATGTTTAGGTATGGACCTTGAAATCCTGATCATTCCAACACTTTTAACATGAAGGGTTGTTGTATTATGTTAAAGGTTTTTTAGAATTTAATAAGATCATCATTTTTTTCTTTTGATTTTGTTTATATAATGTATTATATTGATGAACTTCTGTATAACAAATTATCTCTGAATCCCTGGGATGAAGCCTGCTTGATCATGGTGAATGATTATTTTGAGATGTTTTGGATTCATTTTGGGTGAATTTTATTGAGAATTTCTGAATTGATATTCATAAGGAAAATGATTCTGAAGTTCTCTTTCTTTGTTGAGTCTTTGTGTAGTTTAGGTATCAGTATAACTATGGCTTCATAGAATAAATTTGGTAGGGTTCCTTCTGTTTATATGTTGCAGAATAGTTTGAGAAGTATTGGTATTAGGTCTTCTTTGAAGCTTTGATAGAATTCTGCACTAAAACAATCTAGCCAGCCGGGCAGTGGTGGCACACTCCTTTAATCCCAGCACTTGGGAGGCAGAGGCAGGTGGCAGATTTCTGAGTTTGAGGCCAGTCTGGTCTACATAGTGAGTTCCAGGACAGCCAAGGTTATACAGAGAAACCCTGCCTCAAAAAAAAAAAAAAAAAAAAAAAAAAAAAAAAAAAAAAAAAAAAAAAAAAAAAAAAAAAAAAAAAAAAAAAAAAAAATTCCAGCCCTGGGCGGTTTTTACTTGGGAATCTTTTAATGACTACTTCTATTTCCTTAGGGATTTTAGGATTGTTTAGACGGTTTACCTGATCCTGATTTAAATTTGGTACCTGGTATCTGTGTCGAAAATTGTCAATTTTATCTAGGTTTTCCAGTTTTGTTGAATATAGGCATTGGTAGGAAAATCTTATGATTTTTTTTTTAATTTCCTCATTTTCTGTTGTTATGTCTGCCTTTTATTCCTGATTTTCTTAATTTGGATCTATCTCTGTGCCCTCTAACTTGTTTGGCTAAGGGCTTATCTATCTTGTTGAGTTTCTCCAAGAATAACCATCTATTTTTGTTCATTCTTTGTATAGTTCTCTCTGTTTCTTTTGGTTGATTTTCAGCTCCAAGTTTACTTCCTGCCATCTACTCCTCTTGGGTGTATTTGCTTCTTTCTGTTATAGACCTTTCAAATGTGCTGTTAAGATGTATGATCTTTCTAATTTCTCTTTGCAGGCATTCAGAAGTATATGCTTTTTTTCCTTAGACTTGCTTTCCTTATGTCCCATAAGTTTGGGTATGCTGTGCCTTCATTTTCCTTTAATTCCAAAGATTTTTACATTTCTTTCTTAATTTTTCCCCTGACCAAGTTATTGTTCAGTAGACAGTTGTTCATCTTCCATGAGTATGTGGGCTTTCTGTTGTTTTAGTTGTTATTTAAGACCAGCTTTAGTCTGTTGTCGTTAAAATACATGGGATTAATTCAATATTATTTTATCTGTTGAGGCCTGTTTTGTATCTGATTTGATGATCAATTTTGGAGAAGGTACAATGAGCTGCTGAGAAGAAGATATATTCTCTTGTTTCAGGTGATATGTTTTTTAGATATCTTTTAAATAGATTTGGTTCACGCATAACTTCTATTGGTTTCATTAAGTCTCTGTTTAGTTTCTATTTCCATGATCTTTCCAATGTGGTGTTGACGTCTCCTATTATTATTGTTTGAGGTTCAATGTGTTTTTTAAGCTTCATTTTGTTTGTTTGTTTAAACAAATGTTGTGCCCTGGTTTTTCCTGCATAGATGTTCAGAACTGAGAGTTCATCTTGGTGATTTTTTTTTCTGTGATGAGTATGTAGTATCCTTTCCTAACTTTTTTGCTAACTTTTGTTAGAAATTCTGTTTTATTGGATATTAGAATGGCTATTCCAAATTGCTTCTTGTGTGCATGGAATATTAGTTTTCAGCCTTTTACTTTGAGGAATTGTCTGTTTTTGTCACTGAGGTGTGTTTCCTGCATGCAGGAAAATCTTGGGTCCTGTTTACAAATGTTGTCTGTTATCCTATGTATTTTTATTAGGAAATTGAGTCCATTAATGTTTGTGATATATTAAGGATCAGTAATTTTTGCTTCCTGCTATTTTTGTTGTTAGAGGTGGAATTATGTTTGTGTGGTTCTTTTTTGGGTTTGTTGTGAAGAAGAGCCTTGAACACATTGGCACAGGGGGAATTTTCTTTAACAGAAAACCAATGGCTCATCCTCTAAGATCACCAATCAACAAACGAGACCACATAAAATTGAAAAACTTTTTAAAGGCATAAGACACTATCAATAGGATGAAATAGCAACCTACAGATTAGGAAATTTTCTTTACCAACACTACATCTTACAGAGGGCTAATATCTAAAAATAAACAGAACTAGAGAACCAAATAACCCTATTAAAAATCGGGTACAGAGTTTAACAAAGAATTTTCAACTGAGGAATCCTGAATAGCTGAGGAGAACTTAAAAGAAATGTTCAATATCCATAGTCAGGGTGATGCAAATCAAAGTGACCCTGAGATTACACCTTACATCAGTCAGAATGGCTAAGATCAGAAACTTAAGTGACATCAGATGCTGGCAAGAATGTAGAGAAAAAGAGACACTCCTACATTGCTGGTGGGACATCAAGCTGCCAAAACCACTTTGGAAGTCAATCTGGCAGTTCCTCAGAAAATTGGAAATACTCTTACCTGAAGACCCAGCTATACCACTTCTGGGCTTATACCCAAAAGATACTCTATCATATAAAAAGGGCACATACTCCACTGTGTTTATGTCAGATTTATTTATAATATACATGTTACACACATCCCAATGAAGTTGCTTGACAAGTTGAAAAACTTGAAAGTGCTCACGAAACACAGAGTTTCAAAAGGAACTCATCTCCTAGGAAGACATTCTCACTACCCATATATCTTCATGTTAGTCTGGTGTATAGATTCACATGCTCTCATTTAGTAGGATTTTATTATAGTGCTTTTAAAGATTGAATGCTGACCTAGCTAAGCCTTCTGCCAGTGTTCCAACACCCTAGTATATATATCCTTGTATTCAGTAGGAATCTAGAGACAGGGAAACTAATTAGAAATTACAAAGAATGGAGCCAGAGTAACTCAGGGCTGGTCTGCAGAATGTTTACTAGAGACTATAGCCAGTCTTACCCAGGCAAGGAACTACATAAGAGTTAGAAATCTCAAGGCAAGCTTAGCAAAGTATATACTTAGAATCTTCTACAACCAGGTATGGAAGACTACATGTTAGTAGAAAGTTCCCCCGATACTATTGCCCAGAATATAGTTTAGTCACTGTCCTACACAGGAATTCACCATTATCTAGGAAGAAGGAAGTTTGTGACCTGAGGAGGAACCAGAGTAGATACTTAGAACTATAGCTAGTTGAGTTACACCCATATACAAGTATTTACAGTGGCCTAGGGGGAAGGTGGACTATGGCAAGGGCACGAAGCCCTTGCCCCTGACTTCTAAGTTTAAGTTGACCTTAGGTGGAGTTGTTTTTGATCCCAGTTGTTAATATTGAATTTTATCCCAGTTCTTTGGTGTTTCCATTCCTCTGTTTTGTGTAAGAATCCAGTAACCTCTAGTAACCTCTTTGTATCTTGCTGGTATGTCACCTAACTTCCCTATTTTCTTCTGTATAAAAAGTCTGATGCTCAACTTGACAAATTACATTCAGATCCACACAACCTTGTGTCATGTCTGTTTGTCACCCCACTTCTGCCTACTCCATGCCTATCTGTCCAAATCCCTGATTTGCACGGATTGAAGGGGGCCAACTAGGCCCAGTCCATGGCATATCCAGAAGTTAGAAACAACCCAGGTGTCCCTCAACAGAAGAATGGATACAGAAAATGTACATTTATACAATGGAGTACTACTCAGCTATTAAAATCAATGATTTCATGAAACTCTTAGGCAAATTAATAGACCTAGAAAATGTCATCTTGAATGAGATAACCCAGACACAAAGAACATACATGGTATATATTCACTAAAAAGTGGATATTAGTCCAAGAACTCAGAATACCCACAATTCAACCCATAAACCATGTGGACCTTAAGAAGGAAGGCCAAAGTATACATGCTTCAGTCCAACATAGTAAAGTGAACAAAATAATCATAGGAATTAGAGGGAAGGAGGTATCTGGGAGGGAAAGAAGAGGGGGAAGGAAGAAAAAGGGGGCAGAATCAGATTTTAGAAGGGACAGAAGAGACATTTAGAGGGTAAGGAAATAGAATAAAAATACGTAACAGTGAGTATTAGGGAACGGGGAGTAGCCACTAGAAAGTCCCAGATACTGGGGAATCAAGAGGATCCCAGGACCCAATAGGAATGACTTTACCAAAAATAGCAGGGATAAAAGATGGAACAGAGACTGAAGGAAAGGCCATCCAGAGATCTCCCCACCTAGGGATATGTCCCATCTGTAGGCATTAATCCCTGAAACTATTGCTGATGCCAAGAAGTGCATGCTGACAGGGGCCTGGTATGACTTTTTTGAGTGGTTCTACCAGCACCTGACCAATACAATACAGCCAACCATTGGACTGAACCTAACGACTCCAGTGCAAGAACTAGAGGAAGAACTGAAGGAGTTGAAGGAGATTGCAACTCCATAGGAAGAATAATATTAAGTAACTGGACCACCCAGAGCTCCCAGAGACTAAACCACCAATCAGAGTATGAATGGATTGATTCATGGCTCCAGATACACATGTAGAAGAGGATGGCCATATCTAACATTAATGAGAGGGGATATACTTGGTCCTGTGAAGACTTGATGTGGCAAGGAAGGGGAGCGGGCTCTAGAGTGGTGAGGCAGGAATGGGTGAGTGGTTGGATGAGCACCCTTATAGAGGGTAAAAGGAGTGAGGAAGAGGATGGGATGCATGGTTTGTGTAGGGATAACTTCGAAGTGGAATATCATTTGAAATGAAAAAGAATAAAATGATTAATAAAAAAGATGAGGCTGGATTTTGTCTAGATTTTTTTCTGACGCTCAAACATATATGTAATGTATTGGTGATGTAATCATAAGCATATGAGTAGCATTTGCTTATGGCAAGTTTGATTTTTACTTTCTTCACATTTGTGCTCTTCTTCTTATCTTGAATTGAAAACCCATTCTTTCAGGAAAATAGCAAACACCAAAATATATTACCAAATGAGAAGACACTGCTGAGCTTCATAAAATGAATAAATAACACTTGAAAATATAGATTTCTGCTTTATTAAGTAACACAAAATTTGTTTTATTACATTGGCTAGTAAGTAAAATGGACATTTAAAAACTAATGAACAAAACCCATTGTAACTTTTCAATTGAAGATATGGGCAGAGAAATGCAAAGTCCATCGAAGACTGCTTTTTTTCATACTCATTTCAAACCTCATGGAATGTTTTATGCATTGTAAGAATCTCTATACTGGGGGCTGGTGAGATGGCTCAGCGGGTAAGAGCATCCGACTGCTCTTCCGAAGGTGATAAGTTCAAATCCCAGCAACCACATGGTGGCTCACAACCATCCGATCTGGCTCCCTCTTCTGGAGTGTCTGAAGACAGCTACAGTGTACTTACATATAATAAATAAAATAAATCTTAAAAAAAAAAAAAAAAAGAATCTCTATACTGATTTAGTTTTCAAATATTAGAACACTTGGAAGTTTTTTTTTCCTAAAATATAATTTATAAATATATTTTAGAGAAATGTAGTTTCCAAAAATATATTTGAATCATTAAGATTTTTAAAATGAATTTTCATATAGGGCAATGAAATACAGTTGGGAATATTAACTTGTATTTTTAAATGAAATTAATGCTGTTTTTTTTATGTGAATGAGTAAACATTTTGAATACTGAATATCCATACCACCAAACACACACAACTATAGAAAAAGGAAAATAAATTCATGGAAATTTTTGTTTTATTTTTCAGTGGTCTCTAATACAACTGAATCTTCTACATTGTAAAACTGTTATATACTCATTATTGAGAATGACATTCCAGAAGTCTGGATTCATAAGCATCCAAACTATAGAAAATTGCCCTGATCTTTAGCTTATTCCACTCTTCTACTGTTGAATTTTGGATAATATCCATACAGAATCTCTATAGAAAGTAAAGGTAAAATGCATTTACTTGCTTCCACTTAATATAAGCCCATTTACCATAAATGGAGTACTTCAAATCCTGTTCTTAGAGACTTATATATTTGGCGTTTATGGCTCTTAACATGAAGTATTCATGAGATCTGTTAAAAAAATGAAGATAAATCAGTCTTCACATTGGATCCAGCGAGGTGTGGTTTAGTTTCCTCAACTCTAAAGCTTGGGATCATACCGCAGTGCAGCAACGTGTCTGAGAAGAGTAAGTCAGACCGAATGATTGGTTGATTGATTGATTGATTGATTGATTGATTGATTGATATTTCTTTTTGAGACAGTATGTGCCCAGGACTGTCTCATGATCTCTAGTCTACATTTTCCAAATTCTACAGGTGCTCATTGCCAAGCTGGGTCAGAAATAATCAATTTCAAATAAAGATTCACAAAAATAGTAGGCTCACTTGGATCCCATAGAAGAAATAAATATTTTAAATAAAATACAAAATGCCACTATGCCATCATTTCAGAAGAACTGAAGTTATATCTCATATCATGTTAGCCCAAATATCATCAGGTCTTATTTCTTGCATAGAATGCAAAAAAAAAGAAGAGACATATTTAGAATAATCCTAATGATGGAGTTTTGCAACATTCTTGCATGATTGTCAGTGCATAGCAAAAATAATTGCTTAAAAGTGGTAAAAAAAATAACAGAAAAAATATAATTAAGTCATCATGGAAGGTAATGTTCAAGCCGATACTCCATAGATTTGTGACTATTAGGTTATAGGCAGTTTTCTTATGGGTGCGTATTACTGTGAGCCTAGAGGGAGCAATAGAATGAATGGTCAGGTATAGAGCCTGTTGCCTGAGTTTTACTAAACACAGGTAGTGACTGTGTTCTGTGGGGAAAATCCCTCAGCTTCCCTTTTCTTCATTTTTGGTTTCTCATGTGCATATTGAAGATAATGGAATGATTCTAACATGTTATGCAGATAAATAACTTATTAGATTAAAAATAATTGGAATAGTAGCTAAACTACAGAATCAGTGTAAAGCAATGGTTAAATGTATGCTTTTTCTTCTGTGCGTATTTTTTTATGAGATAAAGAAAGAGTTACCTTACTTTTTTCTTTCTCCATTTTCTTTCGATCCTTAGCTTACTGTGACTAGCCTGTTTATTTATTGCCATGTTTTATCATCATTCATAAACTTACCCATTGACTTCTAGTTTTAAATTTGAATAAAATAATTTCCATATTTTCATTATTCAAAGTTTTGTGGTATTTGTAATACTGGTATAGACCTTGCATTTGAAATGTTGTGATTTTTTTTGAATCTATAAATATGCATCATGCATTTGAAAATGTTTTACCACTGAATGAAAAATTTACTATATAAATTTTGGGCTGTGTTGAGCCCAAAACTGTTGGCATATTCAGCACTAAAATACTGTGCATTAATGCTACAACTCACATTTCATTATTTTCCTGTAATTCTCATATGTGTGTGTGTGTGTGTGTGTGTGTGTGTGTGTGCTTATTTTTAGATGGCTCTTGGTTGCCAAGATTATCTTTGAGTCCAAAATTCTGTTGCCTCAGCTTTCTTGGAAATGGAATTAGAAATATCACCATCCCTGGCCATTTGACATATCTTTATAGTTTTATAATTTTTATCTTCTAAAAAAATTCATACTAATGTCATAGTAAGATGCCATATTTATATTCCAGTGCCTTCTAATCTTTGACCTCATCCCTTCTGGAATTAGAAAGTAATAGGGATGGATACTGATCCAATATTGCAGGTATTATTAGCATTGATAAACAGAATGTGTATAAATTTTATAAGGAATACAATAAAGGGTATAATGTTAAAAATGTTTTCAAAATCAATAGCATTCTTAGCAGCAAAAGTGAACTCCAGTGTAAACCATAGCTTTTGATGGTAATTCTATAATAATGTACAGTTAGCAATATAACTGAGGTTACTGGTTAATCTACTGTTTCATGTGACAGAGAGGGTCTCTGCTCATGTGCATAGATGGGGAGTGCATGTGAGCTCGATTTTGCTTTGAGCCAAAAACTACTATAAAAGTTGAAGTTTATTAAAAACCAATAATGTCATTAGAGTGAAACTTGATTTGGGAGGATATATTAAAGCAGGTGACAACCACACTAGCTTTAAACATGATTGAGGACAATGCCAAGGAAAAAAAAGGATAAAGAGATCTCAGGTGGACAGTGCCAACTATGACAATAGGAAGGAAATATGTTTGAAAGTCTGACACAGCTAAAATACCACCTACTTGCTATTACATTCTATGTAATTACTAAATATCTAACTGAATTCTATCAGCATATTTGGTTATTTTTAGTCAAATATAGTTTAAATAGGAATATAGTGTTACCTTGTTGGGATTGAAGGGCTTTCTGAGAAAGATATCTGTGTTTGAATCTCTTTAGAGACAGGAGAGCTTGCATTCACACAGCTGCCTTTGAGCTTTGAGCATTGAGGACTGTGATGAACTAGTGTACAGTTCATTGAAAGAGACATTGTGGTCCTCTATAATTGCATCCTGTGACCTCAAAGGAGGAGTTTGATTCTGTTACCACAGGACATAAAGTGTTTTCACAGCTTGCATAAGATAGCACTGTTTGAGTTGTGATTGAGAGATTTCTTACATCTTCTAAAGGAGAGAACTTTACAGCCCAGTGCAGCTCATGCTCTGCCTCACAATAACTGGAGGCTGAGGCACTGATAGAGCTCATTGATGTTTTTCTTTTGAGGGGAGCTAGTCAATAGGAAGGTACTTTGCAAAGTGTGACTTCTAAAGTACCAGATAATGAACCTTTTTTTTTTTTTTCTACATCCAGTTATTCATCCATGGAATATAGCCATTGATACTGTACTGGACCTAGAGAAGTCCGTATAACAGAAAATCAAGTCTTTGTATTGCTTTAAAAAGTCTTTGTATTTTTAAAAAAACAGATGTTCAAGTAGATTTTGTTTAATGCATTTATTACTTATTTATTTCAAATGAATGACCATCTAAATTTCCCATGAGCTTATGTACAAAGCACTAAAGACTGAGAGGAACTTAACAAAAATTATGGCGTATTTTATCTACTCATGGATAGCAGATTTAATTTGGTATAATGTGTATAATCAGTTTGTTTTTGGATATGATACAATTTTGACCAAGGGAATGTATGTAATTTTAATTATTTTCACATACTCACTGCATATAATATATATTATAGTTACACATCAATTGTTTATTAATTACATGTCATGTATTAAATAAAATTTGTCTAGCAGCTACTAATCATGTCATGTACCATGATAATGTAATATAAAAACTAATGTATAGAAATAAGATTTGATAAGTTCTAAAATAATTTATAAACTACAACTAATTTAATAACTTTATATATAATCACTTGTTTGGGCTACAATTCATGTATTTCAAATACTTAAAATGTACCACTTTCATCATTTTATGCTTTTCAAATAGCGTTCTATAGGAAACAATAGAGTAACAAAACTTTAGAACAGATGTGTCTCTAAGTATTTATGATATTACTATTATGCTCTCTTATTTTGTTTACTTCAAGTCTTATTTTTAAGTTTCTCGCTATATAAGAATATGAATTTCCAGAGGTTGAATGAAGTTCGTATCTTCAAAACTGTCTTTAAGAGGTATGCTTCACTCATAGGCAATTGGAATTCCATTAAGTTTTTGAGTGAGTGGAAGCCTATTATGGATGTGGACATATTTTATAAAAGGAAGTCATGAACATGTTCTCCTAACTGTAGTCTGTAGTCTAGTGTGTTATCATGAAACAGGTATGTGCTCATATGGTCCTGTTATATAGTAGAGAAAACTGAATCTTAGAAGATCTAGTGATGTTCATCAGAGTACAAAGACAATCATTATTACCATCTATTTCACAAATAATTTTAAGAGGTTCTTTTCATGATAAGTTGGTAGAAATAAGAGTGTAAAATGAAATATTTTACTGAATTGCTTTATTACTACTGTTTGGCTCTAAAGTGTTAATCTGTTGAAATTCAGGTATGTACTGAAGCCAATAGAAAAATAACCGTAAAGGAAATCATGAACTCCTATCACTACTCACTGAGCTGCTGCTAGTTAGCACAGTGAATTAGAAGGGGATGCCGGCCATCTTTCCTCTGAGCCCAGCAGATGCAGCTAGGGCCTGTCCTGTGCTTCCCACACCTCAGGACTTTAAGATCCATAGGGGTTAAGATTGAGTGGAGTGCAGCGGTGGTTTGGGGAGCAGTGGGTCAGCAGTTGCCCACAGGGGCAAGATCCGAGAACTCCGCCCCACCTGAGGCTGGGCCTCTCCCAGCCAGAGCACCCTCCACCCCGCCATCTTTCCTCTGAGCCCAGCAACTCCCAGGACTTTAAGATCACATCAGGAGCTCAGGGCTCGGGCCTCAGGCGCTGTGCACTCTCTTAGGCACTTTCGGGACCCTCCAAGCTATCTGGGGATCTCAAGTGAGCAGGGGAACACAGCCTCTGTTCTAGCCCAATCTCATGGAACCTGAGACATCAGCCAGGAGATAGATAGTGGCCCAGGTCAGAACAACCCCTCCCTTCCGGACTGGTCCTGCCCGCCCAGCACCAGCTCCGGTCTTGGGCCACAGGTGCTGTGCACTCTCCTAGGCTCTTTCTGGATTCCCCAAGCTATCTTGGGACCTGAGGTGAGCAGGGGAACACAGCCTCTGTTCCTGCCCAATTTCGTGGAACTTGAGACATCAGCCAGGAGATTGATAAAAGCCAAGGGCAGAACAGCGGGTCCTTTCTGGTCTGCACCAACGCCAGGTCTCCTTGGGCAGAGATGGCAGGAGGCAAGCATAAGAACAGAAGCAACAGAATCCAAGGGTACTTGGCATCACCGGATTGAAACTCACCCACCACATCAAGTCCTAGATACAACAGCACACCAGAAAAGCAGGATGTGGATATAAAATCACTCGTCATGGTGATGATGGAGGACTATAAGAAGGAAATACAGGAAAACACAGATAAACAACTAGAAGCATTCAAAGAGGAAATACTTAGAGAGTTACAGGAAAACAATACCAAACAGGTGATGGAATTCAACAAAGTCATCCAGGACCTAAAAATGGAAGTAGAAACAATTAAGAAAAACCAAAAGGAGATAACCCTGGAGATAGAAACCATAGGAAAGAAATCAGGAACCATAGATATGAGCATCAGCAACAGAATACAAGAGATAGAAGAGAGAATCTCAGGCACAGAAGATTCTATAGGGAGCATAGACAAGACAATCAAAGAAAATGCTAAATGCAAAAAGATCCTAACACAAAATATCCAGGAAATCCAGGACACAATGAGAAGACCAAAATTAAGGATAATAGGAGTAGATGAGAAGGAAGACTATCAAACTAAAGGGCCAGCAAATATCTTCAACAAAATAATAGAAGAAGACTTTCCATACCTAAAGAATGAGATGCCCATAAACATACAAGAAGCCTATAGAACTCCAAATAGGCTGGACCAGAAAAGAAATTCCTCCCGACACATAATAATCAGAACAATAAACGCACTAAATAAAGACAGAATATTAAAGGCAGCAAGGGAAAAAGGTCAAGTAACATATAAGGGCAGGCCTATCGGAATTACTCCAGACTTCTCACCAGAGACTATGAAAGCCAGAAGATCATGGACAGAGATTATACAGACACTAAGAGAACACAAATGCCAGCCCAGGCTACTATACCCAGCAAAACTCTCATTTACCATAGACTGAGAAACCAAAGTATTCCACGACAAATTCAAATTCACACGATATCTTTTCACAAAACCAGCCCTTCAAAGGATAATAACAGAAAAACACCAATACAAGGACGGAAACTCTGCCCTAGAGAAAGCAAGAAAGTAATCCTTCAACAAACCTAAAAGAAGACAGCCACAAGAACAGAATCCCAACTCTAAAAACAAAAATGACAGGAAGCAACAATTACTGTTCCTTAATATCGTTTAATATTAATGGACTCAATTCTCCGATAAAAAGACATAGCCTATCAGACTGGCTACACAAACAGGACCCAACATTTTGCTGTCTACAAGAAACACACCTCAAGAAAAACGACAGACACTACCTCAGAGTGAAAGGCTGGAAAACAATATTCGAAGCAAACGACCCAAAGAAAAAAGTTGGGGTAGCCATTCTAATATCAAATAAAATAGCCTTTCAGCCCAAAATTATCAAAAGAGACAAAGAGGGGCACTTCATACTCATCAAAGGCAAAATCTTCCAAGAGGAACTTTCAATTCTGAATATCTAGGCTCCAAATGCAAGGGCAGCCACTTTCATTAAAGAAACTTTAGTAAAGCTTAAAACAAACATTGCACCTCACACAATAATAGTGGGAGACTTCAACACCACACTCTCATCAATAGACAGATCCTGGAAACAGAAACTAAACAGAGACTCAGTCGAACTAACGGAATCCATGAATCAAATGGACTTAACAGATATCTACAGAATATTTCATCCTAAAACAAAAGGATACACCTTTTTCTCAGCATCTCATGGCAGCCTCAACAGATTCAAAAATATTGAAATTGTCCCATGCAGCCTTTGAGATCCCGATGGACTAAGGCTGCTCTTCAATAACAACATAAGTAGCAGAACACCATCATTCACTTGGAAACTGAACAACACTCTACTCAATGATACTTTGGTCAAGGAAGGAATAAAGAAAGAAATTAAAGACATTCTAGAGTTTAATGAAAATGAACCCACAACATACCCAAATTTATGGGAAACAATGAAAGCATTCCTGAGAGGTAAATTCATAGCTCTGAGTTCCTACAAAAAAAAAAAAAAATTGGAGAGAGCTTACACCAGTAGTTTGGCAGTGCATCTTCAAGCTTTAGAACAAATGAAAGCAAAGTCACTTAAGAGGAGTAGACGGCAGGAAATAATCAAACTCAGGGGTGAAATCAACCATGTGGAAACAAAAAGAACTATCCAAAGAATCAATCAAACCAGGAGCTTGTTCTTTGGAAAAGTCAACAAGATAGACAAATCCTTGGACAGACTCACTAGAGGGCACAGGGATAGCATCCAAATCAACAAAATCAGAAATGAATAGGGAGACATAACAACAGATCCTGAGGTAATTCAAAACACCATCAGATCCTTCTACAAAAGGTTATATTCAAAAAAACTGGAAAATCTGGATGAAATGGATAACTTTCTAGACAGATACCAAGTTCCAAAGTTAAACCAGGATCAGATTAATGACCTAAACAGCCCTATATCTCCTAAAGTAATGGAAGCAATCATTAATAGTCTCCCAACCAAAAAAAGCCCAGGACCAGATGGGTTTAGTGCAGAGTTCTATCAGACCTTCAAAGAAGACCTAGTTCCAGTTCTTCTAAAACTATTCAACAAAATAGAATCTGAAGGTACACTACCCAATTCATTCTATGAAGCCACAATTACTCTGATACCTAAACAACATAAAGACACAACAAAGATAGAGAACTTCAGACCAATTTCCCTTATGAATATCGACACAAAAATACTCAACAAAATCCTAGCCAACTGAATCCAAGAACACATCAAAACGATCATCCATCATGACCAATTAGGCTTCATCCCAGGAATACAGGGATGGTTTAATATACGGAAATCCATCAACGTAATACACTGTAAAAACAAACTCAAAGATAAAAACCACATGATCATCTCCTTAGATGCTGAGAAAGCATTTGACAAAATTATTCATGATAAAGGTCTTGGAAAGATCAGGAATTCAAGGCCCTTACCTAAACATGATAAAAGCAATCTACAGCAAACCAGTGGCCAACATCAAAGTAAATGGAGAGAAACTGGAAGCAATCCCACTAAAATCAGGGACCAGACAAGGCTGCCCACTTTCTCCCTACCTATTCAATATAGTACTTGAAGTCCTAGCCAGAGCGATTCGACAACAAAAGGAGGTCAAGGGGATACAAATTGGAAAGGAAGTACTCAAATTATTGCTATTTGCAGATGATATGATAGTATATATAAGTGACCCCAAAAACTCCACCAGAGAACTCCTAAACCTGATAAACAGCTTTAGTGCAGTAGCTGGATATAGAATTAACTCAACCAAATCGATGGGCTTTCTCTATACAAAGGATGAACTGGCTGAGAAAGAGATCAGGGAAACATCACCCTTCACAATATTAACTAACAATATAAAATATCTTGGTGGGACTCTTACGAAGGAAGTGAAAGATCTGTATGACAAGAACTTCAAGTCTCTGAAGAAAGAAATTGAGGAAGATCTCAGAAGATGGAAGGATCTCTCATGCTCATGGATTGGCAGATCAATATAGTAAAAATGGCTATCGTGCCAAAAGCTATCTACAGATTCAATGCAATGCCCATCAAAATTCCAACTCAATTCTTCAAGGATCTAGAAAAGACAATTAGCAAGTTCATCTGGAATAACAAAAAACCTAGACTAGCAAAAACTCTTCTCAACAATAAAAGAACCTCTGGTGGAATCACCATGCCTGACCTCAAGCTGTACTACAGAGCAATTGTAACAAGAACTGCATGGTACTGGTACAGCAACAGACAGGTAGATCACTGGAATAGGATCGAAGATGTAGAAATGAATCCACACACCTATGGTCACCTGATCTTTGACAAGGGAGCTAAAACTATCAGAGCAATCGTAACAAGGACTGCATGGTACTGGTACAGCAACAGACAGGTAGATCACTGGAATAAGATCGAAGACCCAGAAATGAATCCAAACACATATGGTCACCTGATCTTTGACAAGGGAGCTAAAACTATCCAGTGGAAAAAGACAGCCTTTTCAACAAATGGTGCTTGCACAACTGGTAGCTATCATGTAGAAGAGTGGGAATTGATCCATTCTTATCTCCTTGTACTAAGGTCAAGTCTAAGTGGTTGAAGGACCTTCACATAAAACCAGAGACACTGAAATTTATAGAGGAGAAAGTGGGGAAAAGCCTCGATGATATGGGCACTGGGGAAAAATTCCTGAACAAAACAGCGAAGGCTTGTGCTGTAAGACCAAGAATTGACAAGTGGGACTTCATAAAGTTGCAAAGCTTCTGTAAGACAAAAGATACTGTCAACAGGACAAAAGGGCCACCAACCGATTGGGAAAGGATCTTTACCAATCCTAAATCAGATAGGGGACTGATATCCAATATATATAAAGAACTCAAGAAGGTGGACACCAGAAAATCAAATATCCCCATTAAAAATGGGGCACCGAGTTAAACAAAGAATTCTCAACTGAGTAATACCGAATGGCTGAGAAACACTTGAAAAAAATGTTCAACATCCTTAATCATCAGGGAAATGCAGATCAAAACAACCCTGAGATTCCACCTCACACCAGTAAGAACGGCTAAGATCAAAAATTCAGGTGACAACAGATTCTGGCGTGGATGTGGAGAAAGGGGAACACTCCTCCATTGTTGGTGGGAATGCAAGCTGGTTCAACCACTCTGGAAATCAATCTGGCGATACCTCAGAAAATTGGACATAGTACTACAGGAAGATCCTGCAATACCTCTACTTTGCATATTTCCAGAAGATATTCCATCTGGTAATAAGGACACATGTTCCACTATGTTCATAGCAGCCTTATTCATAATAGCCAGAAACTGGAAAAAACCCAGATATCCCTCAACAGAGGAATGGATACAAAAAATTTGGCCAACAACTCAGTGGGATGTAACCTACTCCTGATAATGAAAGCTTCATCTTCTGAATATATGCCCCGGAGAGGTATTGCGGGGTCCTCTGTAGTACTATGTCCAATTTCCTGAGGAACCTCCAGACTGATTTCCACAGTGGCTGTACAAGCTTGCAATCCCACCAACAATAGAGGAGTGTTCCTCTTTCTCTACATCCTCGCCAGCATCTGCTATCACCTGAATTTTCAATCTCAGCCATTCTGACTGTTGTGAGGTGGAATCTCAGGGTTGTTTTGGTTTATTTTTCCCTGAGGATTAAGGATGTTGAACACTTTTTCAGGTGTTTCTCAGCCAGTCGATATTCTTCCGTTGATAATGCTTTGTTTAGCTCTGTGCCCCATTTTTAATGGGGTTATTTGATTTTCTGGAGTCCACCTTCTTGAGTTCTTTATATATATTGGATATTAGTCCCCTATCTGATTTAGGATTGGAAAAGATCCTTTCCTAATCTGATTATGGCCTTTTTGTCTTATTGAGAGTATCTTTGCCTTACAGAAGCTTTGCAATTTTATGAGGTCCCATTTGTCAATTCTCAATCTTACAGCACAAGCCTTTGCTGTTCTACTCAGGAATTTTTCCCCAGTGCCCATATCTTCGAGGCTTTTCCCCACTTTCTCCTCTATAAATTTCAGTGTCTCTGGTTTTATGTAGCGTTCTTTGAACCACTTAGACTTGACCTTAATACAAGGAGATAAGAATGGATCAATTCCCATTCTTCTACATGATAATCACCAGTTGTGCCAGCACCACTTGTTGAAAATGCTGTCTTTTTTCCACTGGATGGTTTTAGCTCCCTTGTCAAAGATCAAGAGACCATAGGTGTGTGGGTTCATTTCTGGGTCTTCAATTCTATTCCATTGATCTACCTGTCTGTCACTGTACCAATACCATGCAGTTTTTATTACAATTGCTCTGTAGTACAGCTTGAGGTTATGCATGGTGATTCCACCAGAGGTTCTTTTATTGTTGAGAAGAGTTTTTGCTAGTCTAGGTTTTTTGTTATTCCAGATGAACTTGCTAATTGTCTTTTCTAGATCCTTGAAGAATTGACTTGGAATTTTGATGGGGATTGCATTAAATCTGTAGATTGCTTTAGGCAAGATAGCCATTTTTACTATATTGATCCTGCCAATCCATGAGCATGGGAGACCCTTATCCAGAAGATGTTCCAACTTGTAATAAGGACACTTGCTCCATTATGTTCATAGCAGCCTTATTTATAACAGCCAGAATCTGGAAAGAACCCAGATGTCCCTCAACAGAGGAATGGACACAGAAAACGTGGTACATTTACACAATGGAGTACTACTCAGCTATTAAAAACATTGAATTTATGAAATTTCTAGGCAAATGGATGGATCTGGAGGGGATCATGCTGAGTGAGGTAACCCAATCACAAAAGAACTCACATAACATGTACTCACTGATAGGTGGATATTAGCCCAGAAACTTAGAATACCCAAGATACAATTTGCAAAACACATGAAACTCAAGAAGAACGAAGCCCAAAATGTGGACACTTTGCTTCTTCTTAGAATTAGGAGCAAAACACACATGGAAGGAATTTCAGAGATCAAGTGTGGAGGTGAGACAAAAGGATGGACCAACCAGTGACTGATGCAGCCAGGGATCCATCCCAAAATTAGCCACCAAATGCAGACACTATTGCATACGCCAGCAAGATTTTGCTGAAAGGGCCATGATATAGCTGTCTCATGTGAGGCTATGCCAGTGCCTGGCAAACACAGAAGTGGATGCTCACAGTCAGCTATTGGATGGAACATAGGGTTCAAATTGGAGGAGCTAGAGAAAGTTCCCAAGGAGCTGAAGGGGTTTCCAACCCTAGAGGTTTAACAACAATATGAACTAACCAGTACCCCCAGAGCTCATGTCTCTAGCTGCATAAGTTGCAGAAGATGGCCTAGTCAGCCATCATTGGGAAGAGAGGCCCCTTGGTCTTGCAAACTTCATATGCACCAGTACAGGGGAATGCCAGGGCCAAGAAGTAGGAGTGGGTGGGTAGGGGAGCAGGGCAGGGGGTGTGGAAGGGTATAGGGGACTTTCAGGGTAGCATTTGAAATGTAAATGAAGAAAATATCTAATAAAAAATGGAAAAAAAATTCAATCTCCTCCTAAAGAGAAAAAAAAAAAAAAGCCTTTTCAAGTTTAAAGTATAGAAATAAAAACATAATAAAAAAAAAAGAAAGAAATGTTCATTTGGTGATAAGGTTCCATTTGGGACTGTCTGCCTCATTATTTGTCTTTCTCCAATCTGTTCCCAAACCCCATTTCTTCTCACCATTGCCACCTGATTCCACACTTCCCATTACACCCTCCACCTCAGACCACTCATGAAGTCTATTCTTTCTCCCCCTTCCAGAGAGTTCTTTGTGTTCTGCCTAGACCCATCCTCTAACCTAACTGCTTTGGGACTATAGAATATATTTAATTTTCATTCATTTAACAGCTAATATCTACATATAAGTGAATATATACCATTTTTGTTTTAGGGTCTATGTGACCTCAATGGGGATGACTTTTTTCTAGCTCCATCCATTTGTCTGAGAATTTCATGATGTTAGTTTCATAAACAGCTAAGTATTACTCCATAGATAAATGCACCAAATTTTCTTGATCCATTCTTTTGTTAAGAGACTTCAGTGTTGTTTCCAATTGTGGCTCTTGTGAATAGAGCAGCAATGAACATGGTTGAGCAAGAATCCTGATAGAATGGGAGTCTTTAGAGTATACACTCAATTGTGGTAGGTCTGGCTCTCGAGGGAAGATTGGATTCCCTTCTTATGCAGGTTCCAACATTTTCTGATTGCTGATTGTAAGAAATTTAGGAAGTTAGATTTTCATCTGTACTTTCTCAGGCTAGATAGAGTCCACTGTCCAATCATCATATGCAACTACACCACGCCAGAAGAAAAGTGCTAAGTAATAGTGGTAGAAAAAATTTAAAGTGGAAAGCCAAGCATAAATAAGAAAGAATTCTGTAAAATCTGAAATAAAAAATGAGTTATATTCAATATGGCTTGTCAAAGCAAAGTAAAGAGTGTTTTCTGTCACTTTAAATCATTACTGCTTGAAAAACTACTGTAGAAAAACAGACCCATGTCAACACTAAACCTTCTGCATTATGGTTTAAATTTTTTCTGTAATATTTTGTCTTGAATGTATATCCATACAAAAGTCTATCTGGTATGTCTGATAGGTGATGTTACTGTGTGATACATGAACAAAATAGAGAATCATGGGCATTTGTTAATCAAAATTTTTATTGACTTAAATTTGTGGATGAATTATTCCGAGTAACCAACTATGTAAGGTACACCTTTATGAAGTGAATATATATATATATATATATATATATATAATGTATAATATATTTTTGATAAATATATAGCCTAAATTTTATTTTTAAATAGTCTTCAAGAGAAAAGTACAAAAAAATAGTGATGGATTTACTTTCTGAGCTTCATATAGATCATTGGAAAAGATTTATATTATCAGAATATTTTCTGTTTATCAGAATTAAAACAGTGATCAAAGTAGGCATTCTTGGTGTTGGGAATTTACCAGTTATCTAGATTTTAGTTTAATTTTTGTCTTTTTTTGAGATATAATTTTTTTTGAAATATGAAAAAGTCTGAAATAAAAGAGAATACGAGAACTAAATTTTCTTTTAGTAAAACTTCAAAACAACAACTAATATTTTTAAAATGTATTTTTGTTGATAAATTATACTTGAATGTGTTTTTGAAGTGAAATGTAATATTTTGAATTCTGAGTAACTTGGATAGTGATGAACTAACTTGTTCATGATCTAGAAACCTATCATTTATTATGACAAGTGTATTCAGTTTTTCCTCCTCTATTCTGGACTATATAGTTACATTCCTTCCACTGTGCCATCAAATAGTATACAGTAAAAATATATGAGTCTATCTCTGGCTCCTCTCCTCTCCAGAGATCTCAGTCTCTGGCAATTGTTACTATGCTTTCAATTTTATATAATATATTTTTTTAGGTTCCACACAGACGGGAATTTATACAGTATTTTTCTTTCTGTTTCTGTCTTAATTCATATCACCATGTCCTTTGGGACCATGCTGTCAGAAATAACAGGATTCTATGATGTTTTCTTATCTTCAGATAACATTCTGTTATGAATGGATTCCATGATTTCTTTATGTATTTGTTAATTCATACACATTTAATTTTATCACATATCTTTGCTTCTAAAAACTAAACAGCTTCTATTCATCAAGGAAACAACTAAAGAAGCAGCAAACAAAGAGAATTTTGAAAGAACTATTTGTAAACTATACCCAAAATGTTTATATCCATAATATATAAGGAAATTAAATTGCTCAGTCTTGAAAATTAAAGCATAACAGGTAAAAATAGGCTAAAATTATGAGTAGACATTTTCAGAAAAAGGAAAAACATGACAACAATGAAATGAGAGATGATAAATATCATTAATCATTAGGGAATGTAAAGGAAAAGCTCTATGGGACACCATGATGATAAGTGAGAATTGCTACTGTCAAAAATATAATATCATACCAAGTATTAGGGAAGATGTGAGGATGGGGAACTCTTCAAGACATGTAATAAAATATATCTCTTATAGACAACAGCTCTAAAACAGAAGATCTGAAAACAGAAAGAACCATTATGTTTTCTAGCAATTTCACTTCTTGGCACAATTTCAAAGAGAATAAAGTAAGAGTGCAAAGATTCTCTCTATAGTTCATTCTACTAGTGGCTGTGTCATATAATCTCTTTATTATTTATTGGTAGCACAAACTTTATCCACTGTGATGCAGCCTCAGAACACTCATAGCATGTGTGCCCTGATGCCCTTGCTATGAGAGTCACATAAGCAATTCACTTAAAAAAATCATCTAATACTTTATCAAAAAGCATTCTTTTCTTTCTTTTAAATTAATAAATTAATTACTCTACATTCCAAATGTTATTCTCCCCAATCTCCACTTCACAGAGTTCCTTCCCCATCCACATTTACCTTTACCTCTGAGAGGGTGTGGGTCCCCTTGTTTTTCCCCTACACTGGTGCATCCAATTTCTTCAGGATTAGGTGCATCCTCTCCCACTGAGGCTAGACAAGTGAGCCCTCTTCTACATATGTGCTTGTACCCATTCATGCTCACTGATGGATGGCTCAGTCTCTGAGAGCTCCCAGAGGTCTGTTAGTTGACACTGTTGGTCTTCCTAAGAGTTTCCTATCCCCTCATGGCCTTCAATATTTTCCCTGACTATGCTATAAGGGTCCCTGACCTCTGTCCAATGTTTGACTGAGGGTGCCTGTATCTGTTTCAGTCAGTTGCTGGGTAGAACCTCTCAGAGGACAGATATGCTAGACCCCTGTCTGTAAGCATAACTGAATATCATTAATAGTGCCAGGGATTAATGCTTACTCATGGGATGTGTCTCAAGTTGGGCCTGTTATTGGTTGGCCATTCCTTCAAACTCTGCTCCATCTTTGTCTCTGCATTTCTTTTAGACAGGACATATTTTGGGTCAAAATTTCGAGGGAGAGTTGGTGTCTTTATCCCTCCACTGGGAGTCCTACCCAGGTACAGCCTCTTCATGTTTCATGTCCCCACTGTTAGGCATCTCACCTAAGATTACCTGAATTGACTCCTGGGAGCCTTCCCCCTCACAGGTCTCTGGGACTTCAAAAAGCATTCTAAAAATTGTTTGCTTGTTTGTGCTGCCAGTACTGGGTAATAAACTCAAGGTCTTTCTCATGTTATTTAAGTGCTACATCCCCAGAATCTCTGCTACTATTTTATGTGGAGACAGGATCTAAGTTTCCCAAACTGGAGTTGAACCTTACCAAGATCTTCAAGTCCCAGCACCAGAGCATCTGGTCATATTCCTGAGTAGTTTAAAATGATTTAGAAAACGATTCAGTAAGTTTATATCAAATCTTAAACAATTATCTTTATGAAATAAATTCCACTCAAGTCACGTGATTTTAGTGATAACATTAAGACACTGAGAGTTGTTCCCCTCTGTTATCAATGAAGAACCCTTCTCATCATGTCTGAAGCGTGTGGTTTGAAGCCCCTCTCCATTTTGAGACATAAAATAGATAAATCTACTTTTCTAGGAGTGACACAATTTTTTTATTTATATTTCTGGAGTTTTGACCTTACAGGTGCATTTCACTTGTAATTAATATTTTGTATTTTAAAGATTTAGTGATAATACTTTATAGCCACATACAAGAACCCTCCATAAAACATTAAAGTTTTAAAGTGATCACAAGACAAACTGTGTTGTTAAATCATCATATGATTTCAATCAGCTGACTTTTTTAAAGGATTTATTTATTTATTATATGTAAGTACACTGTAGCTGTTTTCAGACACACCAGAAGAGGGCATCCAATCTCATTACAGATGGTTGTGAGCCAACCTATAGTTGCTGGAATTTGAACTCAGGACTTCCAGAAGAGCAGTCAGTGACCTTAACCACTGAACCAACTCTCTAAATATCAGGTGACTGTTAAGCACCTACTTTTTAGCTCGTCACTCACATGCCATGTTCAAATAAACTTTGAAAAAAATACCCTTTGAGATGTTTTAGGACTTTGAAAACTGAGGCTCAACAAAAATGCTCACTCTCATTGTCCCATAGTCCTCCAGGAGGTGAGAAAAAAGTCCATATAGATGTAAAACCAATGCTTCTTCCTATTACAGGAAGGAAAACATTGCAATATGGGAGGAAACAGGAGATATTTACAAATCCATATCAGCATGCTTGTCCATCAGTCTGAACTCTCATCTTTATCCCAATGTACCAACTGAGGTCATTCTTAATTCATTTCTCATAAACGTTATCCTTTTTTTTTTTCTACTTTTGTCTGTACCTACAACTGTTTTATCTTTCTAAATTTATTAACAATTTCTACTGAATAAAAGATATATGAAGGTGATGTGTGTGTGACCAGTACCCTCCTTTAGCATAGTTCAGTGAAATGTGATCATGTGTGCTATTTCACCACATATGATCCCACAAATACCCTCTGTATGAGATACACATTTTTTAGATATATTTAAGATATTTCATAAGTGGGTCCAATGTAAGCATTAGAACTTTAGAGTTTCAAAGATCCATATGCTTCCCCTGCATTTTGATTGCCAAAGTCCTTATTCTGATAAGGGGCCAAGTTCTTATGTAACCCACTGCTTCTGCTCAAAATAAAGTTTTTACTTAAGGGCTGAGAAACCTTAGTGGAATGTTCAAAGTTAATCTCTCTAACTTATTGTTAACTGAAAATGCATTTTCATGTGAAATTATATTTTATCTTTCTGGAACACTGGTACACATCAAAAACTATAAAGAAGATAATGTGAAATATTAATATATTCTTTCTTTATTGTTGTGAAAATTGACTTTGAACTGTCTTTCAAAATTTGATCTTTTCTATAGTAATGCAAAGTCTTGTTCACTTAAACAAACAAACAAACAAACAAAATTTGTTTACAATGAAAATTGGAGAATGTGAGAACAGGTTTATGACACAGACAAAATCAATTACTAGACCCTGGCTTGTCTTGCTGGCATATAATCATCAGGTCCAATTCTGTCTAGGGTTCCTCATGAACTAGAAATGGTATCTATATCTTCCTAACAGGATTCACTTATAGCTATAGTGGGTTTTCAAAAGAGCATAACTTATCTCATCTCATCAAATAAACCAGAAAGGCACTTGGTAGTTTGAAAAGCAAGTAGAGTAAACTTTTCTGTTGGGAGAGGACTCAAGGGTCAGTTTCTTATCTTTTTTCATGTTGTGAACCTGACCCCTTCTTTCCACTGCCAAGGCCTTTTCCTGAAATTCAGTTCACTGAAAATTCTGCTTAGCTACCTGATGACAATTCTCCATTCCTAATCTCTGCTTTGTGACCTCTGATAATCTATAGAATATAAATGTGTTTTGAATAGCTGAGAGTGAGAAAAATTTACCAATGCTTTAATTTCAGATACTAATTTTAACTCTCTCATAATCCTTCACCAAATTATCTTTACCCAATAAATAGTTATCATGTACTTTAAATTACTGAAAGATTTCATTCCTGATAGATGATATTAGGTGAGTCTAAATTCAGTAGAATTTACTAGCTAGTCTAAAAAAAGAAAAAAACAAAACAAAACAAAAAACAACCCTAACCACTGATTCAAATGACCATCATCTAGATTTAAAGATACCCAGGTAATTTCACATTGTTAAAACATTTAAGTAGAATGTTTGCATGCATGTGTGTGTGTGTGTGTGTGTGTGTGTGTGTGTGTGTGTGTGTGTTCATGTATATTTGAAAATTATTAACTTGAAATTCTAATGTTTCCATAAACTCATATTTGTATTATAGTTATAGGTTAACCTTGGATAAAATTTCAATGAGTATATTATGTGAATTAACTTTAAAATAATTAGTCTTTTTAATGGATATTTCATGGCAGTATGTATCCCTACATTTTAAAAACAGAACCTGTTCGAGGTGAAAGAAAGAATTGGAAAAAAGAAAGTTATCAGTGAGAACTCTGCTTTAGCTAAAACCGAAAAAGACTGTTTTTCCAAAATGCTCAATAAGTTACAAATATGGTATAAAAGATAAACAGGAACTGACAATAGATGACTGCATAAAATTCTTGCTATGTATGGAATTATTTCAAAATAAGTTTGAAACTATTATTTTTGACCAGAGACATGTTCTTTAGTTTCAACATTCATAGCAAATGAAACAGTTTAGATTATTCTTAGGAACACATTTTATTTGGGGGGGAAGATTGTTTTAAGATATCTGTCTACAGGGACAATAATCCAAGCTCCTTTTATGCTCCAAATTAAACTAGGAAAGTATTTTTTTAACTATGAAAATAAATGCTCCAAGTTCTTCCTTTCTTCCCAGTGCAGTTCATATTTCTCTTCAGAAGGCAGATTGTTTAGCAAAACTAAGAGAGAGTTAGGTGGAACATGAGAATGATTTTTCCACATCCTCCCTGAATTAGCTCCTAGTTTTAATATGGACCAGGTTCCTATGATTTATATGCACTTTAAAAACTAGATATGGTCATTATTATATTACAACAAAGTTAACTCTTACCTAATGTACTTGATAAACATGTAAAAAAAAATCTGAGAGTGTACTTGATAGTATCTATTTAAATAACCTTTCAAAAATAACAAAAATCTGTAAGTTTTTACTGATTAAAAAACAATTGTTTGCTTTTTATACTTTCCATTCATTTTATATTCAATAAAATAATATTGAACACTATATTTTAAGAACAAAGTACCTCATAAGAGGAAAACATTATTATCTAGACATATATATGTTTCTATTCTGTTGTTTTTAGATTTGGATAAGTTTCTCTAGGCAAATGTGACTATATCCAACACACTCCATCTATCTATTACTGTTGGGATGAAAATGGAGGGATGGTTGAAAAGATCAGATATGTCTCCCACTGGTTAGGGAATAATGGTGATTGTAAAGTTCAACAGGATATAACATATAATTATAGAATTGACTAGGACATAAAAACAATGTGGCATATTATTCAACAGCAGTAAAATTATGAAATTCACATGGAAGTAGGTGAAGCCTGAAATAATCATCTTGAAAGATAGCTGACACTTGAAAAGATAAATTACAAATACTCACTTTCATAAGCAGAGACTTGATTTGAACTTTAGATATGTGGATTTAAGTTGAAGTGGCCATAGAAATCAGGAATTTAATAAGAGGTTATGGCAGGAATTAATTGACAGTACTCAGGAGAGATGAAGATGGAAAAGTCAGTAATAAAACTGGAATGTTGTCAGCTCCCTATGCCCTGACCAGACTTTGGGAGTGAGCTCTGCAACCAATCCCAGAACACCAGGAGGAAGCTGGACTCCCAGGAGCTCTAAAACAACTAGGATCAAAGATGAGGAGGCCACAATACCTGCTCCAAACTGGGAGCAACTTGGACTCCCAGGGATGGAGGGACACAGGAACCCCCACCTGGCTAGTCGCATTGGTTGCTTCTGGTCAAAGCTGGTGCCCTTAGCAGACCTTGGGTGATAGCTCTGCACCCAATTTCACAATACCCAGAGGAAGCTGGGATCCCAGGTGCTCTAACAGGCCCAGGATCATAGGATCATAGGATCATAAGATCATAGATCACAGGATCTCAGGAACTTGGTCACACCAGGATTTCAGGACCCCAGAGGCAGCTTAACTCCTAGGAGCTCTTACACCCAGGATCTCAGAATCACAGGATCACACAGAAAGCTGAACTCTGAGTTCTGACATAACCAAGATAAGGAGAGAGACAGGCTCCAGTTAGAGACAGTGAGTGCAGGTAGCACTAGAGATAACCAGATGGGAGAGGCAAGCTCAAGAACATAACCAAAGAAACCGATAACTTGGCATCATCAGAACCCAATTTTCACACCATAGCAAGTCCTGGATACACACATCAAACCAGAAAAGCAAAATTCAGATTTAAAACCACTTTTCATGATGATAATAGAAGACTTTAAGAAGGATATAAGTAACTCCCTTAAAGAAATACAGGGAAACATAGGTAAACAGGTAGAAGCTCTTAAAGAGGAAACAAACAAACAAAAAAAAATCCCTTTAAAAATTGCAAGAAAATACAAACAAACAGGAGAAGGAATTGAACAAAACCATCCAGGATCTGAAAATGGAAGGAGAAACAATAAAGAAATCATAGAGGGAGAGTACCCTGGAGATAGAAAACCCAGGTAAGAGATCAGGAGTCATAGATGCAAGTATCACCAAAATAATACAAGAGATAGAAGAGAAAACCTCAGGTGCAGAAGATAGCATAGAAAAAATTATCAGAACAGTCAAAGAAAATGCAAAATGCAAAAAAGCTTCTAACCCAAAACATCCAGGAAATCCAGGACAAAATGAAAAGACCAAACCTAAAGATAATGGGTATACAAGAGAGTGAAGATTCCCAATTTAATGGGCCAGTAAATATCTTCAAAAAATTATAGAAAAAAAACTTTCATAACCTAAAGAAAGAGATGCCCATGAACAAACATACAAGAAGCCTACAGGACTCTAAATAGACTGGACCATAAAAGAAATCCCTCCTGTCACATAATAATCAAAACACCAAATGCATTAAACAAAGTAATACTATTAAATGTAGGATGGGAAAAGGCCAAGTAACATGCAAAGGCTTACCTATCAGAATTACACTAGACATCTCACTAAAGACTATAAAATCCAGAGGTCCTTGACAGGTGTCATACAGACCCTAAGAGAACACAAATGCCAACGAAAGATTCAAAACCCAGCAAAACTCTCCATTACCATTTTTGGAGAAACCAGTACATTCCAAGACAAAAACTAATTTACCTAATATATTTCCACAAATCCAGCCTTACAAAGGATAATAGATGGAAAACTCCAGCACAAGGAGGGAAACTACACCCTAGAAAAATTAAGAAAGTAATCTTCCAACAAACCCAAAAGAAGATAGCCACACAAATGTAAACCTACCTCTAATAACAAAAATGACAGGAAGCGACAATCACTTTTACTTAATATCTCTTAATATCAGTGGACTCAATTCCCTAATAAAAACACATAGACTAACACACTGGATACATAAATAAGACTCAGTATTTTGCTGTGTACAGGAAAAGCATGTCAGTGACAAAGACAGATACTACCTCAGAGTAAAAGGCTGACAAACAAGTTTCCAAGCAAATGGTTCCACGAAACAAGCTGCATTAGCCAATCTAATATGAAGTAAAATTGACTTTCAATCAAAAGTTATCAAAAAATATAAGGAAGGACACTTTATACTTGTCAAAGGAAAACCTACCAAGAAGACCTCTCAATTCTGAACATCTATGCTCAAATGAAAGGGTACCCTCTTTCATAAAAGAAACTTTTATAAACCTGAAAGCACACATAGCATCTCACACAATAATAGGGGGATACTTCAACAGCCCACTCTTAGCAATGAACAGATCATGGAAACAGAAACTAAACAGAGACACAGTGAAACTAACAGAACTTATCAAACAAATGGATTTCACAGATATCTTTAGAACATTTCATCCTAAAAAATAGAATATACTTTCTTCACAGCACTTCATAATACCTTCTCCAAAACTGACCATATATATGATCACAAAACAGGCCTCAACAGACACAAAAGCACTGACGTAATCCTATGCATGCTATCAGATCACCACAGACTAGGCAGGTCTTCCATAACAACAAAAACAATGGAAAGTCCACATACATGTGGAAACTGAAGAGCATTGTAATCAACAATAACTTGGTCAAGGAAGAAATAAAGAAAGAAATTATAGACTTTTTAAAATTTAATGAAAATGAAGGCACATTATACCAAAATTCATGTGACACAATGAAAGCAGTGCTAAGAGGAAAACTCATACCTCTGAGTACCTCCAAAAAGATACTGGACAGAGCATACACTAGCAGCTTAACAGCATACCTGAAAGCTCTAAAACAAAAAGAAGCAAATACATTCAGGAGGAGTAGACAGGTAGAAATAATAAAACTCTGGGTTGAGATCAACCAAGTAGAAACAAAAAGAGCTATTCAAAGAATCAACCAAACCAGGAGCTGTTTTTTCCTAACCAGAGGGCACAAAGATATTATCTGGATTAATAAAATTCAGAGCCAAAATGGGAGATATGTGGAGAAAGGTGAACACTCATCCATTGTTGGTGGGATTGTAAGCAGGTACATCTCCAGAAATCAATCTGGCAGTTCCTCATAAATTAGACATAGTACTACCTGAGGATCCAGCTATACCACTCCTGGGCATATAGCGAAAAGATGCTCCAACATGTAACAAGGACACATGTTCCACTATGTTCATAGCAGCCTTATATTCCAGAAGCTGGAAAGATTCCAGATGTCATTCAACAGAGGAATGAATAGAGAAAATGTGGTACATTTACACAATGGAGTACTACTGGGCTATTAAAACAACAAACTCATGAATTCATTAGTTAAATAGATGTAACTAGAAAATACCTTCCCAAGTGAGGTAACCCAATCATAAAAGAACACACATGATATGCACTCACTGAAAAGTGGATATTAGCACAAAAACTCAGAATACACAAGATACATTTCACAGGCCACATGAAGCTCAAGAAGAAGGAAGACCAAAGTGTGAGTACTTTTGTTTTTCTTAGAAGGGGTAACAAAACCTCACGGGACCAAATAAAGAGACAAGGTGTGGAGCAGAGACTGAAGGAAAGACAATTCATAGACTGCCCTCCTGGCGATCCATACCACATAGAGTCTTCAAATGCACACAATAGTGTGGATGCCAAGAAATGCATGCTAACAGGAGCCTGATATAGCTATCTCCTGAGAGGCTTTGCCAAAGCCTGACATACACAGATGCAGCCAATCATTGAACTGCCATGGGGTCCCCAATGTAGGAGTTAGAGAAAAGACTGGAGGAGTTGAAGGGTTTTGCAATTCCATAGGAAGAACAACAATATCAACCAACCTGAGCTCAAAGTGTCTAAATCACCAACCAAGGAATGCAATTAGAGGTACCAATGGCACCAGTCATATACATAGCAGAGGATGGCCTTGTCAGGCATCAATGGGAGAAGAGCTCCTTCTTTCAATGAAAGCTCAATGTCCCAGTATAGGTAAGTGTGAGGTTGGGGATGTGGGAGTGAGTGGATACATGAGGGTACACCCTCATAGAAGCAGGAAGAGGAGTGATAGAGTATGGAGTTTCTTGGGGGAGATATAGGGAAGGAGGATAGTACTTGAAACATAAATAAATAAAATATCCAATAAAAATAGCAAGAATGTATAAATGGAGTGGGAGTTAGAAGTTTAAGTTGAGGTTGGAGTATAAGGAGACACAATCAACACACACACACACACACACACATACACACACACACACACACACACACACACACACACACACACATACACACATTGAAAATACCACTCAGAAACATGACTATAAGTTTCCTATATTATACTCATGTATAAACCAAATCCAAATGGAGTTATTCTCTAATGGGAAGTTTGGCAACATCTTCTGCAGCCAACAGAGATTATTACATATCAAGCTAATACCTGGTATGGGTTAAGTCTTTTAGAATTGTTATTAAGTGGGGTTCCATAAGAGCAAGGCCAAACAGTGCAGGTTTTTTCCATTGCTCTTGTTTCCCCACAGAACTTTGATTAAAAAACCCATAGCTAAAGAATCCACATACTTGAGCTGTAGAACAAGGAGAAATAAAGTTGGTAAGTGAAGGTTTTAGTGCTACTGACTTGTTTTCAATATACTGGCAGCATCTATGATTCTGGGAAAGAAAGATCTTCCATAATCTAACTGGGTTGGTATATTTTCACTTTTCTGCTCTTGTGATAGTGTCATGACCAAGACAACTTTTAGAGGAAAGAGTTGCATAGGGTTACAATCCTTGGTGGTGAAACAGAGATGAGAGGTGGCTTGTAGGGAGAACAGTTGAGTGTTCTTTCTCTATCCAAAAAAATAGGGACTAGAGAAGGCACATAGATGACAGGAGGATTTTGAAATCTTAAGCTTGCCCCAAGTGGTACACCTCCTCTAACAAGGCTACACATCTGAATCCTTCTGAAACAATTCTAACTGGGAACCAGGTATTCAAATCCCCAAGACTTATGGAGAACATCTCATTTAATTCCCCATACCTTGTAAGATTTGTGCTCCAGTGCAAGAGAGGCATGGATATTGTTGGAGTAGCAAGGAACATTCTGGGCAGATTTAAAGTCTATTTCACTGTAAGCTAGTTTAAACATCTATGACAGGCCAGGTTTTGGGCCCAGGACAGAACCTGTTAATGTTATTCTGATAAACTAGCATGGCAATGTTTTACTCCCTAAGTTTTTACCTGTATACTCATAGATAACTGCTTCTTTCAGTTCTCACTAGAGTTTGTTTTTAGAGTAGATACTGATTAATAGAGAGACACACAACTAATCAACCTGAAAAATTGAAACTGTGGTGTGTTCAGCTCTAAATTGGTCATCTGTACTGTATCATGTCCTTTCTATGTAAGTCTCAGGGACCAACATAGAATAAGTGAAGAAAGACTATCAGAGCTAGAATTAGGCATCCACAGAAAAATACAGCAATATAGAGGCATGGCAATCTTGTTATATACATGGACATAAGTGACTGTAATTGTATGTGCAAGACCTTCATTAGATCAAATCAGACAAAATTCCCACATGGATGGATGTGGGAAATCATGGAATTGGCCTTGTCTAGCTGCCTTGAGAAGCATGTGTCATGTGTTTCAGGTTAGAGTCTGGGTCTTCTGGGGTACTGTGTGCCTAACAGTTCCTGAGAAACCAAGATACCTCATGTAATGAAGTATTTAAGTTACCTTGCGTTTCTCTGTGTTCCTAGACATCACCAAAACAGGACAAAATTTGACAGGACAATCGGTCTTAGACAGTAATCTTGTGTAGCATGTATCACTTGCAAAAAGCCATTGTAACCTGACAGCTAAAATTGTATTGATCCTGCCAATCATCAGTATATTCTGTTTCTAGAAACTGTGTAGAAAGTCTGATTGCTTATAAAAACTTGTCACAGCCTCATTTTATTTTCTGTGACCCCTCTAGCCTATTCCTAGTTAGGAATCATTTCTCATATCCATATTAAGTAATCCTGGCCCAGTAATTAAGCATTGGCACTTACTGAAAGCAAATGGTACTTATGAATGTCCCACCTCTAGTTGAGGATCTATTGTAATTAATAGCTACTGGGGTAGTTAGAGTCAGTTAATTTATGGATTCATCCCACAAAGGCTACCTATATTCAATCAAATAATCCTACATCCGTGAAAACACAGGGAGTACTAAATAAACCCAGGAGCCCACAATGGTGGAAAAAAACAAATAAAAATAAAACTCAAAAAGGTATCACTGTTATGGTGTTTTTAAGTAAGTTGCCTCTGAGACTTGGATTCTCAAAACCCAGCATCTAAGAAACATTTACTAAGTTATCCTTTTAATTTCCCAAAATGTGTACTTTGTAAAATTATTTGTCAGAATTGACAAAAAAATTTCTATAAGCCTTTTTTGTTAGTCCCATGATGTTCTTATTTATTTATTTTTCTTTCCAATTTTTATAGATTTTTTTTCTTCATTTACATTTCAAATGCTACCCCAAAAGTCCCCTATACCCTCCTACATCCCCCGCCCTGCTCCCCTACCCACCCACTCCCACTCCTTGGCCCTGGCATTCCCCTGTACTGGGGCATATAAAGTTTGCAAGACCAAGGGGCCTCTCTTCCCAATGATGGCCAACTAGGCCATCTTCTGCTACATATGCAGCTAGAGACATGACCTCTGGGAGTGCTGGTTAGTTCATATTGTTCTTCCACCTATAGGGATGGAGAACCCTTCAGCTCCTTGGGTACTTTCTCTAGCTCCTCCATTGGGAACCCTGTGTTCCATCTAATAGCTGACTGTGAGCATCCACTTCTGTGTTTGCCAGGCACTGGCATAGCCTCACAAGAGACAGCTACAACAGGGCCCTGACAGCAAAATCTTGCTGGCGTATGCAATAGTGTCTGCGCTTGCTGACTGATTATGGGATGGATCCCCGGATGCCATGCTGTTCTTATAATGGGATACCTTATGTATGGAAAACATTAAGAGAAAGAGAGCAAGGCAGAGCAAACAAGAGAGACGGAGACAGAGAGAGACCAGGGAGAGACTGAGAGAATTGTTCAGATAATAGTTCCAAAATTTAAGAAACTTTTTAAGAGTTAAATAGGGTCACGACTGCTTTATCACAGGCTCGGGCTGCTCAGGGGACAGGATGTGGAGGTTTGACTGGGTTTACTCCAGGCCAGTTCCAGGCAGGTGTTCCACTATGGAGAAACTGAGAGACATTGCTCCGGGGCTGGGGGAGCACAGTTTGAGGTCCCCCAGACCAATGGAGTTGGCTCAGGGGTCCTCAGACCTGCAGGGAGACCGGGCTGTTTGGTTCTAAGGCTCTTGGGACCCAGGCACCGCTGTGAGCCTCAGAAGAGCTGAGAACGGAGTGGGAGCCTGAGGACTGGATCTAACCCCCGGGGCCAAGGAGGAAAAGAGAGGAGCTCCAGCTGGGTCCTGTGGGGATAGTCCTTGGCTTGTCAGTGGGCAGTTGGCTTGGTTTCATGGTCATGGATGGGAGCATAGAGTCCTTGTGGGAGATTAGATGCAGCTCTATAGGCAAAGGCATTCTCTACTGCAACCCATGGGGGAGAGACCATCTATGGTTTTAAGGCATTTATTGTCATGGCAGAAAATGGAGGAATAAAACCATACCCCATTTCTCAGGGCATGCCTGAGGTTAAATAGCTTTTGCAGGGAGGAGTGTCTAGGAAGATGAGTTTATTGGCCAAGCCTCCAGACCTTTAGGTACCTCATTAAAATGGAGATCTGTCTTGAGGCTATGTGACCACAGGTCACATCCTCTACCTGTGGAGTGGCTTGGGCATTGCCCTTATGTGACTGATGGCCTCAAAACTATGGAGGGCTGTGGCCTCCTGTTAGGAGCCTATTTCCCAGGAACCAGGCATAACACCTGCCATTCCTTTAGGGTCACTGAGGTTTCTAAACTTAGCTCAATCAGGAACCAGTCTGCCTTTTGTGATCTTACTGAACTTGATGCTGACGTCATGTCTTTTCTGGTAAGAACATCATGGCGTCATTGTGGTAGAGGACATGTGAGAGGATGACAAGGTTCATATGGACATTTTTTCATCAGCATCATGCTTTTATAAGAAAAGTACTCTAGTATGGGAGAACTCTCTTCATGGAGCTGAATGCTTCTCACTAGGATCCACCTCTCAGCATTGCTACACAGAAAGAGCAACAATCTTATCATATGGATCACAGAAGATTAACCCAAGCCATATTCAAATTGTAGCAGGATACAAAATGCAGGGACTAAATGATTTATATGTCCTACATGTTTGCATAATAAAAATCAGTAGTTATTTTTTTCTCTCAGTTCTCTAATCTGTTTAATTATTTAAAAGCAGTCAAATGATATTGAGTATATGCATAATTGTATAAACAGAATTTTCTATTCCTTACCAGCTATGAATAAATATGTTTTAAAATCACAGAATAGTAGCATCAATGAGTTGAGATAGAAGTACTGCCACATCTTAAAGGATATTAGAAGGCTGCACAGAAAAAAAAAAAATCCAAAGGGCTGGCTTCATCAGAAAATCGAATGTAAGTGATGAATTTAAGATTCAAGGAGATGTTAATTCTTGCTGACAGTTTAAAGGCAATCAGAAAAGGCAGATGTGATTTATTTACAAGCTAAGACCAAATCCACAGATAAAGGCGTGTAAATTCATTAAACATTTGATGTCTAGTATTACATTAATATTGTGTTCCTGGTAAGAAGTAGCACTTTCTGGGGGACAGAAGATAACAAGACAAAGGACATAAGGGGTGTGGGAGAGAGCTATGGGAGAGAGAACGATTGAAAGCAATGGATAATGATGTGTATGCATGAATATTCCATAGAGACAATCATCTCTTTGGGTAATAACCTAGTCATTATAAAGAAAAGGGAGGATGGAAGGAAGGAAGGAAGGAAGGAAGGAAGGAAGGGAAAGAAACCAAGAAAAAGAAATTGGAAATCAATTTACATACTCCACTGGGAGAAAAGAAGCTCTAAGAAAAGTTAATATTGTGCTCATTGTAAAAGTTACAGCTTAGACTAGTACAGCACAGATCTCTCAGTGGTTTGTGTATCAGGAAGCTTTTGGTGTGATCTCAGGTTTTGTCAAATGTAATGAATTATATATAAATGATAACTAGCAATAATCTTACCTTCCAGTAATTACCAGAATCCCTTTCCCAATACAGAGGATATGAACACATAGAAAGAGCATCTCTGTTTTGTACTTACTCCTTGACAAAAGTTTTATAAGGATAAACTTTGATGTACTCTATTAAATAGCTTTAGCAGGGTTCTTATAATAATGATTTAAATTAATTATTCTATTACATGTAATAAGATGTATTTGAGCATTCTCTTTTATTATACATTTTGGATATTAGCCCTCTGTCAAATGTGGGGCTGGTAAAGATCCCTTCCGAATATGTTATCTGCTATTTTGTCACAGGGATGAAATCAACCAACTATTAAAAAAGAGATCAAAACAAAGGATCAACAATGCCAAGATCTAGTTCTTTGAGGGGGAAAAAAAAGCCTTAGCCAAAGTAACTAAAAGACAGGGAGGCAGTACCCAAATTCACAAACTCGGAAATAAACAAACTGAGGAAACTTCAAAAAACCATTAGGTCTTACTTCCAAAGCCTTCCCATGTTTTTCTTACCATGCTGTCGCAGTACTCCTCAGCCTCAGCACGGCCCTTGATTATACCACTCTGTGTCTATCTCTTTTATAAAGCTATATAGGATTTTACATGATGAAGTCACATTGATCACTTTGACTTGTCTCTCTTTCTATGACATGTACCATGCTCAACATGCTTAAGAAATATGGGGAAATGAATAAGTCCTGCTCACTTCTAGGCCCTGGAGCATAATAGACTCTTTCTATGGTTCTCAAGATTGTTTTGTTGTTCCTTGAATTTGCAACTAATGATTATAATCCCATTGCCTTTACAAATCCCACTTAGTCTTCTTCTTTCCCACTTTTCTTCCCTTGTCTTGCTTCTCCCTCACCATACCACATTTGGCTTCCATTTCTTCTTATGCTAGAAATTCAACCAAGTGCCTTGCACAGACTGAACAAGCACTCTACTATGAAAAGCTTTCACCTGCTCATTCAGGTTTTGAAGATCTATTTCAGATAGCATGCTTCCATGAAGTCTTTAGTCTATTCTGCATTCTATCTAGTTAAGTGAGCTGAATAATTTCTAGAATACCTTTCCCCACATCATCCTAAACCAGTGTTAAGAAAAACGGAGATTTGAGTGAGATTTATAACATAGAAATGAAATGCTTGGCCAATGAATTACAAGCCGAGAAGAAACCTACTGACAAAGATGGATTAATATATTAGCACTGATGTGTGAGCTTTCTATGTTGGGAAGGGTCATGTAGTTCAGTCAGCTCATGCTTGATATACTTCTATTTCCCTGCTTGCAGCTTCTGTGTGCATGGTATCTCTGCATAGATGGCAGCAGCTTGTATTTATCTGTATCATGAAGGTTAAAAAATAGTTTTAGATTCACTTCACGCAGTCTCTTTCAGTTTCTCATTTCTCTCTCCATCTAATGTCTATTTTTTTTCTTTGCAGAATAGTTATTTAGCTGACCTTTAGCCATCTGACAAATAACCCTCAATACAAAGGCAGAAGTTTTACATGGACTTTCCTATAGCAAACATAATCATGTAACAGGGTTGCTAGAGATGTCTTCAACAAAACTCTAAAGCGAATGGGACTAGGTTTCAGCCTAGCCATGAGGAGCACTGGAGGGGATTGAGAAAATGAACAGTGGATGCTGACAGTATGCTAGGTGATTCAGACACAAATGAAATATAACTGGAAATTGGAGGTGGGGAAACTTTGAAGCATAATGTGTGGCAAGGGAAGGGAGGAATTTAGCAATATTATTACTGACATAATTTGGAAAACATACATTTAAGAAATTGATTAAGCCAAATAAGAAAAGGAAGAATATAGAAAGTATCAACTTATTGACTTTACCTGTATAAATTTGTTATAGACAGATGAAGATGAACAGAGAAATAAAATAGTCAATGTTTTCTCAGAAATTATAAGATATTTAAGGGTCTAAGACCTTTTTATTTTGAACATAAAATTCAAAATTTATAAGCCAAACTTCTTAACTGAAAAAGTATAATAAACCTTAGGGAAGAGATAAAATCTCTAGTTCTGTCAGAAAAAAATGGCCTCTAGGCAGGTCATAGATGACAATAAAACTATGACTTTCAAGCCCTTTTTAAAGAATTTATCAAAACCTAAGTTGGTACTTAGAGATTCTTTGACAGAGATTAAAAAAAAAAATAGAAAGAAAGTTTCCAAAGGCATTGGAAATATGCTCTGAGGATCGCTATCTTTACATAACAAGTTTCTGATGACCTATATTTCAGCAAAGATACTTGTACATCCATACCTATTCACAATAGTATGTAACTTTCATAAACCTAGATGTCAATCAAGAAATAAATGGATCATAAAACCCAGAAGAGATACGGGACGGTATATATTGATCATAGAAAATTCCAATAAAAGGGTATTATAATTCTTTTATTATTTTATTTTATTTTATTTTTGGCTTTTCAAGACAGGGTTTCTCTGTATAGCCCTGGATGTCCTGGAACTCACTTTCTAGACCAGGCTGGCCTTGAACTCAGAAATCCTCCTGCCTCTGCCTCCCAAGTGTTGGGATTAAAGGCGTGTACCACCACACCCGGCTACAATTCTTAATATATATGTATCAAATACATCAGCAAATACATCAGCACCAAGCTCATAAAAGGAAGATGACAACAGCTTAAAGTGCCCATTGACCTTCTCACACTGATAGAAAAACTTCAAAAAAAAAAAAAAAACCAAAGGAATTAATTTCAATATTCTTCATATTATTCCACAAAATAGAAACGAATGAACATTTCTCAACTCACTTTATGAGGTGAGACCACCATCACCTGACACCCAGAATACATTGAACTATCAAAGAGAATTACAGACCAATTTCCCTTATAAATATAGATGCAAAAATAATCAATAAAATACTTACAAAGAGACTAAACAAACACATCAATAGGATCATCCACATGATCAAATTTTGCTTTCTCCCAGAGATGCAGGGATAGTTTAATAAACAAAAACCAGTAAACAAAATTCAGTATATAAACAAACTGAAAGAAAAAATATAAGCACATCATTGTATTATGCAGAAACTGTATTTGATCAAATCCAACTCACCTTTCCTAATAAAAATTCTAAGAGATTAAGGATATAATGAACATATCTAGACAGGAAAAAAAAGGCAATTTATGGTGAACCTATAGCAAACATAAAATTAAAAGGAAAGAAAGTCAGAGCAATTATGTTAAAATCAGTAAAAGACAAGACTGTCTATTGTCACAATATTGTACTTTAAATTTTAGCTAGAGCAATGAGACCACTGAAGGAGATAAAGACATTGACACTGTAAAAAAACATATTAAAGTATTGTTATTTGCATATGATATAATAATGTACATAAGTAGGTCTACAATCCCACCAGAAAACTTCTACAGCTATTAAAGACCTTCAGCGAAGTAGTTTGCTAAAAAAACAAAACAAAACAAAAAAAACTCAAAGAAATTAGTATCCTTTCTATATACAAACTGCTAATGGACAAAAAAAGAAATCAGAGAAATATAACACTTTTTATACCTTAAATAATATAATACACAATACCCTTAAATAATATAAAGTATATTGGGGTAACTCTAATAAAGCAAAAGCAAAACTTATATGACAAAAAAATTAAGACATTAATTAAAGAAACATAAGAACATATCAGATATAAAAAGATACTCCAGAGTCATTGATCTGTATAATTAATGTTTTGAAAAATGGTCATATTACTAAGAACAACATATAGATGCAATGCAATCCCCTTCAAAATTTCAACACAATTCTTTTTTTTTTTTTTTTTTTTTTCAA
>LR749524.1:106947-217276 GCA_902729485.2 Mus minutoides
TCTGACTGAACCCAGACCCGGAAGTCCTCTGCTGTATATGTGTTTGGAGCCTCATATCAACCTGTCAACATAATTCTTTACAAAATTTAAAAGGTAAATTTTCATTTTCATATAGAAACACAAAAACTACCAAGATACCTAAAACAAATCTGGATAATCAATGAACTGATAGAAGTATTACCATTCCTAACTTCAAGTTGTACTACAGAGTGTCATAGTAAAAATACCAAATTATTGGTGCAAAACAGATATAGTCTTCAAATTGAAGACTCAGACATATTTCTACACTTCTGGAGACCTATTTTTTTCAATAAAGAAGCCAGAAATTTACACTGAATAAAAAGAATGAATATTTAATAAATGGTGCTTGCCAATCTAGATAGATCCATGTTGAAGAATTCAAATAGATCAATAATTACTACACTTCACAAAACTCGATGCCAAATTAATCAAAGCCATCAATATAAAACTAGATATACTAAAAATAGTGGAAGAGTAAGTGAGAAATCATCTAGAACTCATTGGCATAAAAGCAGACTTTCTGATCAGACTACTACCAGCACAAACACTAAGATCAAAAATTAATAAATGGAATCTCATGAAACTGAACATATTAAGAGCAGCCAAGGTCACTATCATTTGGACAACGAAGCAGACTACAGAATGGTAAATAATTGTTTTACTAATTACACATTTGATAAATGGTTATTATCCAAAATATACAAATACATCAAAAAGTAGATATTAAGAAAACAAATAACCCAATTTAAAAAGTTTTAAAGAACTAAATATAAAATTTTCAACAGAGTAAACTTGAAACATTGAGAAACACTGAAAAGAAATGTCCATCATCCTTAATAAGAGAAATGCATATCAGAATTAAATTGAGATTTTTATTTTAAACCTTTCAGAATGACTATCATTTATGAAAAGATAGCTCTATTTTGGAGAGGATATGGAGAATACTCAGCCATTTTGAAAGGAATGCAAAGTTAAACAGTCATTATTGAAATTAGTCTGGTGGTTCCATTGGAAGATTGTAACTGATCTACCTCAAGATGCAGTTTTAGCACTTTTAGGCATACACCCAATGGATGCTTCATCTTCCACGGAGACACTTGCTCAAAGATGTCTATTGATTCTCTATTCATAATAGCCAGAAATTGGAAACAACCTAGATGTTCTTCAACAGATGAATGGGTAAAGAAAAATGTGCATTTGAATATTCTATGTGGGATAGAATGGCAGGATGAAGGAGAGTTTAAAGAAAGTAGATAAGAGAGGAAATACAGGCAGAGAGAGCTAAAATTAAAGGCCATTTGAGGAGTGATATCGCAATCTAAAACAAATTTAAGCTTCCTAAAATTTATTTGGAATTGAAGGTGATCCAGGTGAAATCATTAATTAATTGGGGATGGATACAGAAAATGTGATACATTTACACTATGGAGTACTATGCAGCTGTTAAAAAACAATGAATTTATGAAATTCTTAGACAAATGGATTGTTCTGGAGGATATCATCCTAAGTGAGGCAACGCAATCACAAAAGAACACACATGATAAAAAACTCATTGATAAGCTCAGAATAACCAAGATATAACCCACAAAACACATGAAACTCAAGAAGATGGAAGACCAAAGTGTGGATACTTATGTCCTTCTTAGAAGGGGAAACAAAATACCTATACAAGGAGTTACATAGACAAAGTGTGAAGCAGAGACTGAAGGAATGACCATCCAAAGACTGCCATACCTGGGGATCCATCCTACATACAACCACCAAACCCAGACACATTGTGGATGCCAACAAGAGCTTGCTGAAAGGAGCCTGATCTAGCTGTCTCCTGAGAGGCTTTGCCAGTGCCTGACAAATACAGAAGTAAATGCTCACCACCATCTACTGGACTGAGCACAGGGTCCCCAATGAAGGAGCTAGAGAAAGTATCCAAGAAACTGAAGGGGTTTGTAGCCCCCAAAGAGGAACAAGAAAATGAACTACCCAGTATCTCCAGAGCTCCCTGGAACTAAACCACCAACCCAAGAAAACACATGGTGGGATTCATGGCTCTAGCTGCATATGTAGCAGAAGATGGCCTAGTTGGTCATCAATGGGAGGAGAGGCCCTTGGTCCTGTGAAGCTTGTATGCCCAGTATAGGGGAATGCCAGGGGCAGGAATCAGGAGTGGATGGGTTGGTGAGTAGGGGGAGGGGGAAGGGATAGGTGTATTTGGAGGGGAAACTAGGAAAAGGGAAAACATTCCAAATGTAAATAAAGAAAATATCTAATAAAATTTTTTAAAAATTGGGGAGACAAAACCTAAACATGGCATTTCTTTTCACCAAATAAAGCTACCAATTCTGGGATTGGGTAAAATAGAATTGTTTGTCAGAAGGAGTTCTTGGGAATCCCCAAACAACCTAGGCTGCTTTCAACACAATATGTTGTCTTCCACAAACCAACTTTAAGGCCCCATTGCTGAAAGCATCCGTTCAACTCCTTGGACATTGGGAAGTTGATCTGGTGCCTACATAGAGGCTTCATCCTTTTGTTCTATTGTCTTTAGTGTAGTAATGTACTTAGTACCAACTCAGCTACAAGACCCTTGATATACAGTGGTATCTTCTCTGTAAGAATTCTAGTGTAATGGGTAGCACAAAGGTTATGGGAGCAACCAGTCAATATCTGATTTTGTTTAAGGACTATTCCACAAGATAAAACCCATGCCTGATACTGTTTGGGTAACCAAGAACCTGAGACTAGATAGCCCAGGGACCTATTTAAAAACTAAAGGTAGACAGCTCCTGAGGGCCTCTGCCAGTGCCTGCCAAATACAGAAGTGGATGCTCACAATCATCCATTGGACGGAGCAGAAGGTACCCAATGAAGGAGCTAGAGAAAGTTCCCAAGGAGCTGAAGGGGTCTGAAACCCCATAGGAGGAACATCAAGATGACCTAACCAGTACCCCCAGAGCTCTTTGGAATTAAACCACCAATCAAAAAAAAACCATATGGTGGAACTTGTGGTTCTAGCAATATATGTAGCAGAGAATGGCCTAGTTGGTTATCAATAGGAGGAGAGTACCTAGGTCCTGTGAAGGTACTATGCCCCAGAATAGGTGAATGCCAGGACTGGGAATGGGAGTGGGTAGGTTGGGGAGGAGGGGGAGGGGAGAGGAAATAGGTGATTTTTGGAGGGAAAACCAAGAAAGGGGTTAACATTTGACCCATAAACATGCAAAGCACCTTTGAATATACCTTTGAATATACTATATATATATATATATATATATATATATATATATATAGTATGCATATCTGTTTGTGTATGTATATGTGTATGTTTATATTTAAAAAACTAAAGGTAAAAGCTAGTTATAAAATGATTCCTAATGATATTATGCTATTCTCCTAGGTCAATGACTTTCTCAGCCATCATCAGAGGAACTGATGCAGCATGTACACCATATGTGGTTCTAGAGCTAAAGGAAGAACTGGTGGACACATGTCCTGTCCCTAATCCAGAAGTGATATAGCTCTAATGGATAGCTACTTACAAATGGAAACTTAGTTTTCTTCAATGGAGCCTCACTGGGGATACAAACTACTCAAGTTTAGGACATATGTCCAGCAGTAGGTAGCCAAGAAAAAACAAACTCAACAGTATATTCAAATGTGCTTTGCATGTTTATGGGTAACTCTAAACTACCTGTGTTCATTGGATGTCTTAGTCTTGGTTTCTACATCTGTATATGTTAATTGTGACTTTTCTTGGTCTCTTTTCCTTGTTATTGTTATCTAATTCCAATATATCGGTGTCTTAGTGTTTCTATTCCTGGACAAACATCAATACATGACCAAGAAGCAAGTTGGGAAGAAAAGGGTTTATTCAGCTTACACTTCTACACTGCTGTTCATCACCAAAGGAAGTCAGAACTGGAACTCAAGCAGAGCAGGAAACAGGAGCTGATGCAGAGGCCATGGAGGGATGTTTCTTACTGGCTTGCTTCCCCTGGCTTGCTCAGCCTGCTCTCTTATAGAACCAACAATACCAGCCCAGAGATGGCACCACCCACAAGGGGACCTCCCTGCTTGATCACTAATTGAGAAAATGCCTTACAGCTGGATCTCATGGAGGCACTTCCCCAACTGAAGCTCCTTTCTCTGTGATAACTCCAGCCTGTGTCAAGTTGACACAAAACTAGCCAGTACAATTGATTTTGTCTTACCTTACATCTTATTATTGCCCCTCAGTCATCCATTGTTTTCTAATGACAGATGTAAAGGGGATGGATCAATATTGGAGATAGGTGGGGAGGAACTGAGAGTAGTAAAGGGAGCACAAACCATAATCAGTTACCTTATATATGGGAAAATCGATTTTCAATGAAAATTAAAAATACGTTATTTCTACAAATTTAACAAAAATTAAAATTTATTTGCATGTATAAATATTTTCTAGTGGAATATAATTCTACTTTGCATATTCAAAGCTTTAAAATAGTTGTTTTAGAATTTTCTGTCCTAGAGACAAATGTACATAGGTACATTGATGCTTAGAGAAAAAAAAAAAAAAAAAAAACTATGAAGATAATGTTAAAAGTCAGTAAGGCAGAACCAGAAACTGAAAGGAAAAAAGGAAATGTAGAATGAAATGAGCCCCCTCAAGAGTGAAGAGACTGGACAGAGAGGCCTTACTAAACAGCACTGGGCTAAGTGTGATTGTGAGGAGATAGGAATGTGATAGTTAGTCTCACACATCATCCTGATATATGTACAATTATCTTGAGGATGGACCTTGTGCCTGGGAGGGACTATCTTGATTTTATTAGTTGAAGTGACTCCAGGAAGCAAAATTCCCTGGCTGGGATTCTAGACTAGATAAGTGTAGAAAAGGAGCTGGGCACTATGCATGCACTCATCATTCACTGCTCTCTGATTGTGAATGAAATGTGGACAGTAACTTTAAGCTCCTGCAGCCATGATTTCCTCCACCAAAATCGATTAAGCTTTAAAGGCTGAGCCAAAATAAGGCTTGTCTTCCTTAAGTTACTTTTGAAAACAGAGGTGGAAAAAGAAGGTAAGCAAAGAGAAAGAGACATATTTAAAAAGCTAAATAGAAAAAGCTATCACAGTAGACACAAAAGAACCTCAGATTGATGAGTCGTAGAACTGATAGCCCTACACTTAATTAAAAGAACTAACAAGAGAGACATGCTTTATTGGAAGAGGGAGAACTGGAAATCTGGGCATGATAATATTATGTAATTTGTTATAGTAAGAAGCTGGACTAGAATGGTCAATATTACACAGCAAGCAGCTTCAGGTGCTAAGCTTTGGAATTCAACTACATAAGAAGAACTGTATAAATAATTGAGAGAATGAATGTAATAGAGTCCACTGATGTATGCTATGTAAGAAAAAGAAGAGATGAAAAAACGTTGGAGGGTATTGTTGGTGATTGAAGGCAAACAATGAGACTTAGTAAAGGGACTATTCAAAGTCTTGGGTTAAAAGAGTAAATTATTCACATTAGTAAATGCAATCTGCAGACCAAGGAAGAAAGAGTAGAGAAATTACACCTAAATATTAAACAAAATCACTAAAAACAGTGAAGAAAACAGACTCACTGTACTAATTGGATAAAAGTTAACTTTCATAGCATGAAGAAAGGTAGCAAAAATTAAGCAGTAAAAAATATGTGTTTAGTACCAGAATAATTAATATTAATGTTTTCTTACAAGCTATGACTCTCAAACTTATTGACAACCTTCTAGATCTCATAGTTCAATACCTCAGAATAAAACCATCCATAATTTAACTCTCAGGAATCTGGGGAAAGTCATTGGATTAAAACATAATTTATTCATTTACTTAAAGGTCCTTCCACTAAGTTAATAACATAGTGATTTGAATAGATGTATAGTTCTCTTGGTGATGGTCAGCTTATGTATGTTTTCTAAGTACCTATTTGATTCAATGTTTTCTTAATTCAGATATTAACTTTAAAATATCAGTGACATAGGTTTTCAGAATTATATAGTTGGTATTGCAGTCACTTGATTGTTAATAGTCATGCAAGTTAGTAGTAATGTTTTATATGCTATACAACTATCAATCCAAGCGAATCAGATAATTAAATTTGTTTTGTTAAAAACAAATATGGCAATTCCCATCCTGTCTAATTTAAAAACAAATTATAGCACACATTTTGGTTATATTCTTTTCCTTCAACCAACTTCTCCAAGACCCTTCTTTCATACCAACCCAATTTTATGTCATTCTCTCTCATAAAACAAACCCAAACAAAAGCAAAACTAAAACAAAGAAAACACAGCACAACAAACAAAAAAACAGCAACACATATAGTCTATTTAGTGCTAGCCAACTAACCATTCCCATGTTTCTTCCCCTAGGATTTTCCTAGCAGCTACAAAACTATCAAGAAAGAGAAACAGCAGATGACGTATCTACCTGAGAGGCACCTGGGAATAATGATGGAATTGTCAGTGTTACTCTGATTATGGGCAGTTCTGCTTGTGAGTTTCAGTATCTAGCAACCCCATGTTCTAAGTGTTTAAAACAGCCCAAGAAACTTAGATTTTGCTATTCACAGCTTGTGCATTGAAGTTTCAATGTTTCTCTCTGAATCATCATGAGAATGGATTTCTTAGTGAAATATAGCACATTAAGTTTCCACACTTTGGTATCAATGTTTGTGTCTTGCTTATTCTCCTTTTTGGTATAATAATATATCAGATAAGAAACTACTGCAGTATGAACAGTTTTAACTTGGCTCAAAGTTTGAACTGATACAGTCTACCATGGTGGAGAACCACAAGGGCAGAAGTCTAAGCTGGCTGGTTCCTCCACATCAGGAATCAGGGAGCAGAGTGATTCTTATAAATTTATAATATCGAGTTGGATAACAATTTGAAAGTACTTTCCATCATTTGGAAATAGTTTCATGTTTTATGTGATGCTATGATAACAGCAGCATTGAGGATAACAAATATTCAGCATTTGAAATTTTAGCATGAAGAACTGTAGAATAAGATTTAAAAAGGCACTGAGGATTCTAAATCTGGTTAATTTAAAAAAACATTTTTCCAGCAGTGATTATTAAAGTCGAAAAGAAGCTTGGAAACATGTCTTGCCTTTATTCTTCTATAATGAATCAGAAATAAACATACTTTTTAATGTGTATCACTTATGAAATTTTTGTTATGCCTATGTACCAAAAATGCCACCAACCATTTTGTAGATAATTATCAATATTGCAGAAGTGTACATTGGCTGGTAGAACCACCCAGTGCTCTCAGGGACTAGACCAACAACCAAGGAGTGTACAGGGAGGGATGCATTGCTACAGATATAAATGTAGCAGAGGATGGCCTTGTTGCACATCAATGGGAATGGGGGTCCTTGGTCCTGTGAAGGTTTGATACCCCAGTATAGTGCGATGTCAGAGCAGTGGGGCAGAAGAGGGTGGGTGGGTGGGTGAGCACCCTCATAGAGGTAAAAGGGTGGAAAAAGAGATTGGATGTAGGATGGAGGGTTTGTGGAGGGGTAACTGGAGGTGGGATATCATTTGGATGCAAATGAATGGAATGATTAGTAATAATTAAAAGAAAAAAAAAGGAAACATATTCTGTGAAGTTTTTCTATGTTCACTCACAAGTAGAATGATTTTTAAAAATCTAATCCAAACCAAACACTTTTTAATTTCTAAGAGATATTTTGGAGTACTTTTTGTTCTGATTGAGAGCCAACTAAAAAATACATTTTTAAAATACACATTCTTCACTTTACAATGATGGATGTTTTACATTATCTTTTTTTCATTTATTAGTCATTTGTATTTAAGTAAAGTCTAAATTTCAGTGTTAAGCCTTTTTCCAGGCATACAGATTGTAGTGTATGACATTGTACTTATGCTTCTCAATTGTATCCATTAGCTAAAAGAGAGTAAGAAATCAGTATTTTTTTTTTCAAATTTACTGTGTTATGGTTTCCATCACATGCCATAATGACAACAGAAATGGAAGACTAGGTGATTAGGAACTCACTTCTGCACATACGTTTAAGCTTTAAACTATACTTGCCTCAGAATCATTCTATCTCCATCATTTAAAGCTAGAAGGCTTTTCCTAAACATGCTTTGCAGAAATTTGCAGACATTTTTCTTCCAAATTTAGCTTTACCCCTTTTACACACCTGGAGAAGTCATTTCCCTGACTGCCTTGGACTGCTCAAACACTACATAGAGTCAGGATCAAGCAGTGTCTGTGGCCAGTTTGTGGTTTAAGTGCAGAATTACAGCAATGAGAACAACAGGTTCTTCCTGTGTTCCAGTTAACTGGTGGTTTGGCAAAGAATGCATTGAATTCATCTCTTTATCAGCATATAGTATTATAGTGGGTTCCAATAAATACAACCATTCAATGTTTCTCTTAAGGATATTTCTTCTTGATTCAAAATTAGTTATTATATTTCAGTTGAACAAAAGACAGAATAGATTGTTTTTTCCCATGTATCTTACTGTCAAATATAACCACATAATTGGATCCTTTGTTTTAGTGTAATCCTCTATTGGGAATATACTTGGTAGAATGAAAATTATTTCTACTCATAGCCTCATCAAAATTATATATATGTCTTTCCACCTAGATGCTTAGCTTCCAAATGAAAGAGCTTCTTAAGTATTTCATGATGTCAAAGCCATGTATCTCATATTTATACTATTTTCTCATAATGAACTCTCTTTACTATACACTACCAAATAAGTTTTGCATTTAGTTATTACAAGAAAATGTTACTTAATCCTATAACAACCATATTTTACTTCATTTACAAAATATGATAGCAATAAATATCAGCTTAAGCTTTTCTATTCAAATATTCCAGTATATTTTTGATAAATGAATAAGAAGCAAAAATAATCCATCAATATTCATTACTCTATATTTCAGACTCTGAGTTCAATATTATATCATGGAAATATGCAAATTTCAAAATTGTAATTCTCTATATTTTCCAATAACAAAATTATGATAAAAATTTGTTTAAAACGTGTCCTTGAAAATTCCAAGACCATACTGGAAATTCATCTAATGAACTCTAGTTTACTACGTACCTTGAATCATCAAGTAATTACAAAGAGGGCCACATAAATCAGAAATTAGTTATATTTTGATATTGTTTTCTCTTTCAATATTTGAAGCCTGAAGAATGTAATGGAAGTATTTAGTTATGCATACCATGGCAATTATCTTACCACTGGCACAGTCACCTTCCATCGACACTCTACAAGACTATTGGTTTTTCTTATGAGTTCCACATGCTTATCATATGATGGAGAACTGAGACACTCTCAGATGATTCATAATATGATTACATTGGAAGAGGAGAAAGGCATTTTTATAATCCAATTTAGAGCAGAGTAATATGAGAAATGTCAATCACTTTTCTTTTAATTTGTTAACTTATGAAAGTATGTATAACTCAGTATGTGTTCTGCTTGTAAGTGAAATCATAAACGCATGCCTATCTTCAAATAGTTTTTGGAAAATATGTCTATATTATTCATGGTACCATCCTAAATGAAATGGTATTCTAAGAAATGAGAAAACCCTAACTTACCAAGAGAACATAAGAGAGGACGAAGAGAATACATAACTATAGATAGTAGGTAGTAATTTTAATGCAACTACTCTATAAATTTCTTAGATAATATGAGATATGTATAAAGTATAAGATAAATTATGCTAGGACTTCTAAAACTGAAAAAAAGTCTTGCAAAACTTTAAACTAAAACTGTCATGGCATGACTCTACTGGAACCCCAGGAGAGCTCAAGAACTGCAAAGTCTTCTGCAACCGTGCATAAGAGTCCTTTACCAAACTCAGACACTATTGCATAGGAGAGCAAGAGTTTGCTGAAGAGACCCTGATATAATTGTCTCGTATGAGGCTATGCCAGTGCCTGGCAAATACAGAAGTGGATGCTCACAGTCATCTATATGATAGAACACAGGGTTCTCAGTGGAGGAGGTAGAGAAAGTACCCCAGGAGCTGAAGGGGTCTGCAACCCTATAAGAGGAACAACAATATGAACTAACCAGAACCCCTAGAGCTCGTGTCTCTAGCTGCATATGTAACAGAAGATGGCCCAGTTGGCCATCATTGGGAAGAGAGGCCCCTGGGTATTGCAAACTTTATATACCCCAATTCAGGGGAACGCCAGGGCCAAGAAATGGGAGTGGGTGGGTAGGGGAGCAAGGTGGGGGGAAGGTAGAGGGAACTTTCGGGATAGAATTGGAAATGTATATTAAGAAAATATCTAATAAAAGTATTTAAAGCAAAAAAAAAAATCTTTTATTTATAAGTCACACTCAGACCTCAAACCTTCCCACAGCATAGAACTGGAGTGCAATCTTGAGCTAGGATGGTTGGCACTTATATACAGCATAGTTAGAGATTCTTTGAATGCTTAGGGGAAGGAAGGCAGGTGAGGGAAGTCATCACTCAGACATGATACCGTTTGGTAGGGCAGAATGGCAAGGCTGAGAGGGGTATTCCTCCGACCTAAGGATTATATTCATGAGGCTATCAGGAACTGGTTTTATGGCCAGCCATAACTGTCTGTGGCCTATAATCACCTCTCTTCTATGATTTAAACATGGGACCCTAATCTCCTTTTGTCAAGGACAGGCACCAACTGCACCTGATAAGTGCCAAGCAGGTTATCAGGGAGAGTGCTAGCCTTGGAGCCACTGGAGCTGGGGAGGCTTGTCATTTGTCTCATTCAAGCTGGCACTTGTGGCTCCTCCAGTTCTCTTGGGGCAGCCAGGGAGGGAGAGGAATTCCTCCATTTGTTACAGGGGGGAATGAGGGTTAGGGAAAGCAGAACTTCTGAGGGAAAACACAAAAGCAAGCTTCCTGCACACCCCACCACACTTGCTGTAGAAGAAAGCCCAGGGTGGGGGAAGGGGACTTCTGTGGGAGAGTGCATAAGCAAGCCAGCTGTGTACTTCCAAATTATCACTGTGTGGTTTTGGAAACAGCATGGAGGTTGTAAACAGAAGTCATTTAATTAGAAGACAGTTACAAATGAAGAATATCCAATCTGGAGAATGAAAGCTCTGCGGAAAGCTAATAAATCTTCATGGATGTACATGTCTTTCATATGTACAATAAAGTCAAAGAAGGAAATGAAATAGAAAAAGATACACACACACACACACACACACACACACACACACACACACATATATATATATATATATATATATATATATATATATATATATATATATGTATATATCTATCTATCTGTCAAAGTAAGTCATGATTGCAAATATAATTACTTAGGAAAACATAAATTCATATTTAAAAATTACTGAGCAAACTCTAGGAAACATAACGACTTTCTAAAGCAAATTTGAAAAGAAAACCCAAGAGAACACAATGATACATACAGCATTACATAAAAGGAGAACATATGTCTAGATGAAAATGAATAGCCTTAACCTAGTTCATATCAGAAAGTATGAAAGGCAGAAGACAACACTTTATAGAAACTATAAAACAAATTACTAAAAGTTTACATATAATAAGGTACAATCTACCCAATAAGAATTAAAATTTTATATTCCATGAAGATAGCCTTTTCTTATGTATGAGCAATAAAGTAAAATTTTAGGAGAAAACAAAAACAATGGGAAAAAGCATTGTTCTGGAGTAAGCCTACCTCAAATGCATTTGAAAAAAAGTACCTAGGGCAGAAGAGTAATTCAGATTGTACAAGCCTGCAATCCCACCAACAACGGAGGAGTGTTCCTCAATAAAGTCCTTTTCTGTTCCTATATGCTCAATAATATTGCCTCATTCTCTTGCATTAGCTTCATGGTATCAGATGTTATGCTGAAATTCTTGAAGTTTATAGTTGTGCACTTTGCTAGGTAAGAGATAAATTTTCTAGTTTCCTTCTTTCACAGCTAGCTGTCTAGTTTGACCGGCAGCATTTGCTGAATATATTCTCATTTTTTTCAGGTGCTAATTTTTTTCTTCTTTTTCTAAAATCAGATGGGTTCAGGTATAGGGAATTATACTTGGTTCCACATACTATTTTGTTCATTAATGTGACTTTTAATGATACTACCAGAAATATTTTATTAATAGATCTTAGAAGTATAGCTTTTTTATTGGAAATTTTATGTATTATATTTCAAATTTTCCTCTCCCAGTTTCCCCTCTGCAAATCCCCTATCCCATTGCTTCTATGAGGGTGATCCCCTTCCCAAACCCCCTCCCACCTCACTGTCCTGACATTCCCCTACACTGGGAAATTGAAACTTCACAGGGCCAAGGGCCTCTCCTTCTTTTGATGCTAGACAATGGAATCCTCTGCTATGTATTCTGCTGGAGCCATTGGTCTCTCCATGTGTACTCTTTGGTTGGTAGTTTAGTTCCTGGGAGCTCTAGGGTTGGGGTGGGGCAGTCTGCCTTGTTGATATTTTTGTTCTTTCTATGAAGTTATAAACCCCTTCATCTCCTTTAGTCTTTCCTCACTCCTCCATTGGGGTTTCTAGGCTCAGTCTGATGGTTGGCTGCAAGCATCTGCCTCTGTATTTGTCAGGATCTGGCAAAGCCTCTCAGGAGAAAATTATAACAGGCTCCTGTCAGCAAGCATTTCTTGGCACCCACAATAGTGTTTGGGTTTGGTGGTTGCATATAGGATGGATCTCCAGGTAGGGCAGTCTCAGGATGGCTTTTCAATTAGTCTGTACTCTATACATTTTCCCCGTATTTCCTTTAGAAAATTTGGTATTGGCTACCACCAAGTCCCCATGCCACATTTCTACATACCTTTGTTCAAATTCCTGATCCTCTGTGTATCATTCTCATCTCCTCCAATACCAGATCCTACCCCTCCTTTTCCTGACTTGTCCTCCTCTCTTCCTCCCAAATCCCTCCAATCCTCTAACTCCCAGGAGTATTCTGTTTCCCTTTCTAAGAAGGACTGAATCATTCACATTTTAGTCTTCCTTCTTCTTGAGCTTCAGATATTCTGTGAATTGTATCTTGGGTATTCCGAGCTTTTAGGCTAATATCCACTTATCAGTGAGTGCATATCATGTGTCTTCTTTTGTGACTGGGTTACCTTACTTAGGATGATATTTTCTAGTTCCATCCATTTGCCTATTAATTTCATGAAGTCATAGTTTTTAATAGCTGAATTTTATTCTATTGTGTAAATGTATTACATTTTCTGTAAATATTCCACTGTTGAAGGACATCTGGTTTCTTTCCAGGTTCTGGCTATTTTAAATAAGGCTACCTTAAATAATAATAAGGTATACTACGTATACTTTAAAGTCATGAATGGAGTGTCCCTCCTCCTCTCCACCAAACATCATCAGACTTGCTGATCCAGAACAATACAGGTTAGATTACATTCCTCTACCCATTTTCCCTGTTATCCCCTCAGGACCTCCACTGTCAGGCCACCTCTCAGCCAATCTTTATTAGACCTGCTAATTAAGAACCACATAGCACAACTATACCCATCAGAGACTTGTAACACCAGGGTCATAGAGATTGGGTCCCCTCCTAATACCTACTACATCAGGAACATTCTGAAACTAAAGCCATCCAGAGGACTAAAGGTCCTTCAATGAATTCAATCAACAAAAGCTAAGAAAATATAAGACCTCCAGAACACAGATATCCTTCTAGAGCAAGGTTAGAATATCCTGGCACAACTGAAGCACCAAAAAAATCACCTTAAAAACCAATCTTGTAAAGATTATAGTGACCTTTAAAGAGGAAATGAATAAGTTTTTTAAAGAAATACAATCAACACCCAGAAGATGTTCCAACTGGTAAAAAGGACACATGTTCCACTATGTTCATAGCAGCCTTATTTATAATAGCCAGAAGTTGGAAAGAACCCAGATGTCCCTCATCAGAGGAATGGATACAGAAAATGTGGTACATTTACACAATGGAGTACTATTCTGCTATTAAAAAATGAATTTATGAAATTCTTGGGCAAATGGATGAATCTGGAGGACATAATCCTTAGTGAGGTAACCCAATCACAAAAGAAGTCATTGGACATGCACTCACTGATGAATGGATATTAGCCCAGAAACTTACAATACTCAAGATACAATCTGCAAAACACAAGAAAATCAAGAAGGAAGACCAGCCTGTGGATACTTCATTATTCCTTTGAATAGGAAACAAAATACCCATGTAAGGAGTTACAAAGACAAAGTTTAGAGCTAAGATGAAAGGATGGACCATACAGAGACTAACCCACCGGGGATCCATCCCATAATCAGTCACTAAACTCAGACACTATTGCATAGGACAGCAAGTGTTTACTGAAGGGACCCTGATATAGCTGACTCCCACAGAAGTGGTTGCTTACAGTCATCCATAAAAGGGAGTACGGGGCCCACATTGGAGAAGCTAGAGATAGAACCCAAGGAGCTGAAGGGGTCTGCAACCCTAGAAGAGGAACAACAATATGAACTAATCAGAACCCCCAGAACTCGTGTCTCTAGCTCCATATGTAGAAGAAGTTGGCCTAGTCGTCCATCATTGGGAGAAGAGGCCCCTTGGTACTGCAAACTTTATATGCCCCAATACAGGGGAACACCAGGGCCAAGAAGTGGGAGTGGGTGGGCAGGGGAGCAGGGAGGGAATTTTCAGGGTAGCAGTTGAAATGTAAATTAAGAAAATATCTAATAAAAAAAAAAGAAAACAAATAAATCCTTTAAAGGAACACAGAAAAATACAATTAAACAAGTGAGGGGAATAAATAAAATTGTTCAAACCCTGAAAATGGAAACAGAACCAACAAGAAAACACAATTTGATAGTATACATAAGCGCCTCCAATAATTCAACCAAAGAACTCATTCAGCCATTAAACAACTTTAGCAAGGTGGATGGATTTTACACACACACACACACACACACACACACACACACACACACACACACACATACATACACACATAGATAGATAGATAGATAGATAGATAGATAGATAGATAGATAGATAGATAGATAGAGAGAGAGAGAGAGATTCATGTTCCTTCTTTGGGAAATATTCTCTCTGCCAAAGTTATCTGGGAATATTCAAAGTAATAGGGGAATGTCTCCTCTTGCCAATCTTAATGATTTCATGGTAATGAGAATTAGTACTGGTCTACGGGGCCAGGTTATATCCATGTACTTAGCAAAAAATGGTAAGCATTATGACATCTTGGGAAGTCCTCAAGTTTATGGGAAAGAGCTCAGAAAATATGAGTTCAAGAATTTATAATTTTTAATATAATATCTATGTTTGTTCCAGTTGGACTAGAGTTTTGTTCTGGGTGAAAATATGCATCTATTTGGATTCTTCTATATGCAGACATCCAATTAGACCAACATACATTTGTTAAAGATCTTTTATCTTTTCCATTGTATGCTTTTGGATTCTTTGTCAAAAATTAAGATCCATAGTTGTGTGGATTTCTTTCAGTGTCTTCAACTCATTTCTATTAATCAACCTGTCTGTTCCCATAACAAAATATAAGGCTACAATACAAATTATATGAGGGGCTTCATGGAACTGAAAAATAGAGGCAACTATACTATAAGACCAGTGGTCAGAAAGATATTAAATAAGGAGATAAAGAGATTTGGAGAGTAGTGAACACTGAGCAAGATGCTACCCAGCTAAGTTTATGTTTGTGCCTACAAGTCAGATTTCAGAGTTCAATGTCAACCTGAGACTAAGCTTTCTGTACATAGTTCTTTGGTCTGTAGTCTGCTTGAGTCAACTCCCTACTCAAGATAGCTCTCTGTTAGAGAAAGTTCTCTCTTACTAGAAAAACAATTCTACAAAATCACTGGATAACTCATGGGTTTCTAACCAAAGTAAGAAATGCTAGTATGCAGCACAAGCCATTGGTGATCTGTTCAGGAACTTTTCCTCTGTGCCCATATATTTGAGGCTCTTCTGCACTTTCTCCTCTTTAAGTTTCAATGTATCTGGTTTTATATGGAGGTCCTTGATTCACTTGGACTTGAGCTTTGTACAAGGAGATAAGATTGGGTCAATTTGCATTCTTCTACATGCTGACCGCCAGTTGAGCCAGCACCATTTGTGTAAAAGCTGTCTTTTTTTCCACTGGATGGTTTTAGCTCCTTTGTCAAGATCAAGTGACCATAGGTGTGTGGGTTCATTTCTGGGTCTTCAATTCTATTCCATTGATTTTCATGCCTGCCTCTGTATCACTACCAAGCAGTTTTTATCACTATTGCTCTGTAATACAACTTGAGGTCAGGGATGGTGATTTCCCCAGAAGTCCTTTTATTTTTGAGAATATTTTTTGCAATCATGGGTTTTTTGTTATTGCTAATGTATTTGAACATTGTTCTTTCTAACTCTATGAAGAATTGAGTTGGAATTTTGCTGGGGATTGCATTGAACTATATTGCTTTCAGCAAGATAGCCATTTTTACTATATATTAATCCTGCCAATCCATGAGCATGGGAAATCTTTCCATCTTCTGATATCTTCTTTGATTTCTTTCTTCAGAGACTTGAAGTTCTTGTCATATAGATCTTTTATTTGCTTGGTTAGAGCCACACGAAGGTAATTAATATTATTTGTGGCTATTGAGAAGGGTGATATTTTCCTAATTACTTTCTCAGCCTGTTTATCCTTTGAGTTGAGAAAGGCCACTGATTTGTTTAAGTTGTTTTTATATCCAGCCACTTTGCTGAAGTTGTTTAACAGCTTTAGGAGTTCTCTGGTAAAATTTTTGGAGTCACTTAAGTTTATGATCATATCATTTGCAAATAGCAGTATTTTGACTTCTTCCTTTCCAATTTGTATACCTTTGACCTTCTTTGTTGTTTAAATGCCCTTGCTAGAACTTTAAGTACTATGTTGAATGGATAAAGAGAGAGTGGCAGCCTTGTCTAGTCCCTGATTTTAGTGGGATTACTTCAAGTTTTTAATCCATTCAGTTTGATGTTGGCTACTGGTTTTCTCCATATTGCTTTTTCTATGTTTAGGTATGGGCCTTGAATTCCTGATTTTTCCAAGACTTTTAACATGAAGGTATTCTAAATTTTGTCAAATGCTTTTACATAATCTAATAAAATTATCATGTGGTTTTTTTCTTTGTGTTTTTTATGTAGTGGATTACATTGATGCATTTCTGTATATTAAATCATCCCTATATTCCTGGGATGAAGCTTACTTAATCTTGGTGAATGATTGTTTTGATATGTTCTTATAAGCTCAAGAATCCACAAATGAGACCTCATAAAATTACAAAGATTCTGTAAGGCAAATGACAGTGTCAAAAGACAAAAAGGCAACCAACACATTGGGAAAAGAGCTTTACCAATCCTACAACTGATACACAGCTAATAACCAAGATATACAAAGACCTCAAGAATTTAAATCCCAGAGAATGAAATAACCATATTATAGAATTGAGTAGAGAGTTAAACAAAGCATTTTCAACTGAGGAATAGAAATGGCCGAGAAGCACCTAAAGAAATATTCAACATCCTTATTCATCAGAAAAAAGCAAATCTAAACAACCCTGAGATTCCACCTCACAGCAGTAAGAATGGCTAAAATCAAAAACTCAGGTGACAGCACATGCTGGTGAGGATGTGGAGAAAGAGGAACACTCCTCCATTGCTGGTGGGAATGCAAGATGGTATAACTCCTCTGGAAATCAATTTTGTGTTTCCTCAGAAAATTGGACCTAGTATTACCTGAGGACTCAACTACACCACTCCTGGACATATACCCAGAAGATGCTCCAACATGTAATAAGGACATATGCTCTAATATGTTCATAGCAGCCTTATTGATAATACCCAGGGACTGGAAAGAACCTTGATGTCCTTCAACAGAGGAATGGATACACAAAATGTGGTTCATTTACACAATGGAATACTACTCAGCTCTTAAAAATGATGAATTTAAGTAATTCTTAGGCAAATGGATAGAACTAGAACATATATTCTTGAGTGAGGTAATCCATTGTCAAAAGAAAACACATGGTACACACTCACTGATAAGTGGATATTAGCCCAAAAGCTCCAAATAACCAGGATACGATTCACAGACCACTTGAAACTAAATAAAAGGAAGACCAAAGTGTAGGTGCTTCAGTCTTTCTTAGAAGGAGAACAAAATACTCACAGGATCAAATATGGAGATGAAGTATAAAGCATACTCTAAAGGAAAGGCTACCCAGAGACTGTGTCTCCTGGAGATTAATCCCATATATAGTTACCAAACCCAGACACTATTGTAGATGTCAAGAAGTGAATGCTGAAAGGAGCCTGATATGGCTGTTCCTGAGAGGTTCTGCTAGAGTCTTACAAATACAGAGGCAGATATTAGCAGCCAAATATTGGATTGAGTGCAGGGTCCCTAATAGAGGAGTTAGAGAAGGGACTGAAGGAGTTGAAGGGATTTGCAACCCCATAGAAAGAACAACAATATCAACCAACCAGACCCCCCAGAACTTCCAGGGACTAAGTCATCTACCAGGAAGTACACATGACTCCAGCTGCATATGGAGCAGAGGATGGCCTTGTCATGCATTAATTGGAGGAGAGGTCCTTTATTCTACAAAAGCTAGATAGATGCCCCAGTGTAGAGGAATTGAGGGCAGAGAGGTGGGACTGGGTTGGTGGGTGGGTAGAGGGACACCCTCATAGAATCAGGGGAAGGGAAGATATGATAGGGTGTTTCTGTGAGGGAGGAAATGGGAAACATTTGAACTATAAAGAAAATATCCAGAGAGAAGGAAAGAAAGAAAGAAAGAAAGAAAGAAAGAAAGAAAGAAAGAAAGAAAGAAAGAAAGAAAGAAAATCTTGGATTTTCTAGAAATAAAGAGCTGTGTTCACATTTCAAGCAGTTTTTTTCTAGATATCGGTTAAAAAATTCTAAAAGATCTGTGTTTGTTCTCCATAGATCTCCAAATTGCTGAGCTCTTGCTAGAAAGAGATACATATCAACTTGTGTCACATCTTTTAGCTTTTATTCATTTATTTTGCAGCTCCCATAGATTCCCTTCTTCGGGACACTGGCCAAACTGATGCTGGACCTTGGCAGGAACAGGAGACAACTTTCTGAACATAAATGCAGGGAAAGTGGTGGAGCAGAGACAGAGGGAATGGTCAAGCAATGGCCAGCCAAAGTAGAGATCCTTCCCAAGGACAAACATCCGTCTGATATCAAATATCTGTATCTAATGATACTCTGTTATGCTTGCAGACAGGAGCCTAGCATGACTGTTCTCTGAGAGCCTCCACCCAGCAGCTGACTGAAACACATGTACAGATTCACAGTCAAACATTGGATGGAGTTTGTGGAGTCTTATGGAAGAGTTGGGGGAAGGATTGAGCACCCTAAAAGGATAGAAACTATACAGAAAGGCCAACAGAATCAACAACCCTGGACCTTTGGAGGGTCTCAAGACTGAACCACCAACCAAAGAGCATACATGGGCTGGGCCTATGCCACTAGCACATATGTAGCAGAGGTGCAGCTTGGTCTTCCTGTGGGTCCCCCAGTAACTGGAGTTGGGGGATATCCCTAAAGCTGTCCCCTGTCTATGGAATACATTTCCCTAACTGTGCTGCCTTGTCTGTCCTCAGTGAGAGAGTATGGACATAGCTCTGCAGATAATTGATGTAACAAAGAGGTCATCTACCCTTTCAGGGGTTAAGGGAAGGGACAGCAGGGGAGGAACTGTATGTGGGGGAACCAGGAGAGAGGCAGAAATTGGAATGCAAAGTGAATAAAACATAATTATTTATTGAATTATTTAACTAGAAAATATTTGAAAAATTCAAGGATGATGATAACTCTGAATTATAAGTATGTGCATGTGTATGTTTCCAAATGAAATTTAGAATTATATTTCAGTTCATTTGAAGAATTGTGTTGAATTTTTGATGGGCATTTTCACCTATGAATGGCTTTGTGTGAGATTGTTATTTTTACAATATACAAATTTTATATATATATAAAATTTCCATGTCATTAATTTCAGCACTGGCATTTATTATCTATTACTATACACTCTTTTGCTTTTGTTTTACCAAGGCCTTCAAGTGCAGCATTAAGTTATTAATATTAATATGAGCTTCCTCCCTGCTTATTTGTTTTTAATGTAGACCTTTTAGGAACTTAGTGCTGTTAACCTTCCTCTCAGAACTGCCTTCAGTTTGTTGAATGGATTTTTGAAGTATTGCATTTTCATTTTAAATTTTAGAATTAAAAAAATTTCCTTCTTGTCACCTTACTTACCTCACCTTTCATTCAGTATTCTTTTGTGTGCTTTGTTTCATTTCTATCATTGTTGATATCTACTTGTATTTCTCTGTGTTCAAGTAGTATGTGGGATATCATTTCAATGTTCCTAAATTTGTTGAGACTTTCTTTACCTGTTTTCTTCTAATTAGTTTTAGTTCAAAGTCTACTTTGTCATAAATTAGATTAGCTATGCCTATTTGTTTGTTGTTCCATTTGCTTAGGATTCCACATTCTGTTTGTAAGGTGGTATCTACTGTTAATATATAAGGAAGTTTGCTTTTCAGCAGAAAAAAAAAAAAGAAATGAATCCTGATTTCCAATTTAATCTATTAGTCTGTCTTTTTTTTTTTTTTTTTGGTAGAGAATCAAGACCAATATCTTGAGAATGATTACTGAATGTTTATTAATTCCAAGAGTGTTGCTGTGATATTGTTTTTTTAGATTGATTTTGGTTGTTTGTTTTTGGATTATAAATTCTTTGGGCTCACTTGGGTTTGTTTAATCTCATTAGATCAAAGGTTTGCATCTAGTATCCTTTGTTCAGGATACTAGACAGTATATCACCCATTCTACTACTTTAAAAAGGATCAGTTCAAGAGATGAAAAATGTATGAAAACCAGCCATTTAGTAAGAGATGCATCTGAGAAATTAAAGTTCCAAACAACGTTGTTTTTTTTCTTTGACAGAGTATTTCTATGTAGTCCAAGATGTTCTGACTATATATGTATGTATGGTTAAATATGAATTTCCCACTTGCCATATAGAAGTGTACAATGACCTTGAAATGCAGATAATGAATGGGCCACTTTCTCTACAGAGACATTCCACTGCTGCCTGTGTTCCTCAAGGCACTCTTTCAGACAGCTCTGTTAAATTCACATAAAACTTAGACCTTGACATTCAATTTTAAGTCTTCTTGGCTTTTCTACAAAGAGTATTTCATCTTAAGTTTCTTTAGATGAACATGATAACTTATATTGCTATACCACACAGACCTGAACATTTATATATTTGAAAAGAGAACACATTTTTCACATAATTTTTCTTGTTGGAAATTCAACAGGAGGCCGATGCTCAAGCCTATTAGAATTAAAATCATTTTACAAATCTCATGCTTTGTAAAGAATTGAGATTAAACTATTTCAGATTTGAAGTGTATTTTTGAAGAGTAATTAGCTTCTTTTATAATATTTATCTTCATAAATTTTTAAAAATACTTTAATTGTGTTAATAGCTTAATCATTATAGCCCAAGCCTAAAGTCTTTAAAAATGAGCCTGTATAGAGAATATTAGAGTTAGCTGATTGGGTCAGTTTCTTACACAACTACTTTTCTGAAAGAGAAAATGAATTATCTGATAAAATCATATTTGTGGCAATGCATTAGGAATTAATCAGTTGGATAGTTGACTCTTAACTGAAATCTTAGTAGACTTGGCTTCAAGCATAAATAGAAAACATAGCTTACCGTTTTTGTTATTTATTTGCTTGTTTTATTTGAGTCAAAGCTATAACTAAAACATCCACACCCCTTTATCTTTAATGTTTGTGCTGACCCATCACTTCTCACAGAGATAGTAACTCTCTCTTTCTCTCTCTCTCTCTCTCTCTCTCTCTCTCTCTCTCTCTCTCTCTCTCCATATATATATATATATATATATACATATGTGTGTGTGCACTTCTTTCAAAAATCTGATGATCTTTAAGGGTCATGTTCAATAACTAATTAAATATGTCTTTTGATGTTTTAAATAATTACTGAAGGTAACATCAAAGTACAAAATTTTAAACATATGTTCTCATCTAGAATACTGTTAGCTAAATTAGAAAGACAGACAACATCTGGAAATACAAATCATTAAGGACAATATAATTTTGTTAAGATTTACTTTGAGATTCTAATTTTAAAAACCAGTGTAAAGTCAATTACCTTTTTATTTTTTTCTACCTTCAACATGTATTGTGAAATCATAGGAAATGTGTTATTTTTAAGTTGTTTTATTTAAAGAATTTTGGAGACATTTGGATTGTTAATTGTTAATTCTAGCACTCTCTTTTGTATGGTAAATTTGTTGTAAATATGACAGACAAAGAAATAACCCTTCCTCAAATTTGACTCAAATTTTAGCTTATAAGAATAGTTTAGGAAAGGTCTTGATATTAGGGAAGAAGATAAATAAGCCATCCTACTTTATAAGACATGAAAAGAACACATGTGAAGCTCTCTGACATTCACAAGAGTAGGCTATGTATGCGATGAGTGCTCCCAGCACAAGAGCTGACTGACTAATGTGGACCCATGTAATCAACTCTTTGGCCAATTATGGTTTGATTTTGTGTACTTTCCAGGATCATACGAAACACTTTACTGTGTTTCTTTCCGCTTGAGGAAAATTAAAAGGACACATCTATAAGTATAACCTTGGACTCAATTTGGAAGTATTATCTGCATTGGAGGAAAAAGACAGAAGCCATGTCAGCATGACATTTTTTCAGTACACTCTCTATTAGGATCAATGCAACTTTTTTTTGAAAGGAAAAACTCCATACAAAGTCAGGTTTGAGTATTTAAAAAAATAGAGCCGGGCGTGGTGGCGCATGCCTTTAATCCCAGCACTCGGGAGGCAGAGGCAGGCGGATTTTTGAGTTCGAGGCCAGCCTGGTCTACAAAGTGAGTTCCAGGACAGCCAGGGCTACACAGAGAAACCCTGTCTCGAAAAACCAAAAAAAAAAAAAAAAAGCAAAACAGCATATCGTTTACTCTAGACCCCTCATCAAAGTAATAAAACCTAATGAATCGAATCCAGTGCAAGGTCTGATTGTCTGATTGCCCTGGTCACTGTCACCTCCATCCTCCTCCTCCTCCTCCTGCTCCTCCTCCTCCTCCTCCTCCTCCTCCTCCTCCTCCTCCTCTCCTTGTCCTCTGTGTTTGAAGTAAAGATATGGAGCTGGGGAAAGAGCCCTGATTTAAAGACCATTGTTTTCTTCAGGCAGTTTAGGAAAGTTCCACTATTAGTCCTAGAATCCGTCCCATGAGTATATTAAGTAGGATTTAATCTTTGCTTTCGAATCTCCACTTAGATTTCATTTTGGAAAAACCTGAGGTGAGGCTAACCTACACTAACTTGATCTTTGGTGGGAAGGGAGGAGTCTTTTTTTTTTTTTCTGTCTTATAAAGGAACTACTCTTACAAACTCATATGTACCTCTACACAAACTCAACTTCAGATAATACCTTTTCCAAAACTTGAAATGCTTCTTCTATTCCTGTTTTGGGGCCAATATGGTTTAATACAGTGTTTGCTTTCCTGCTAAAGGGAAATAAAGTTGCAAGATGTCTACATTGCTGTTTATCTTGGCATCAACTATATAAGCATATCAGTGGGCAAGGCACAAAGGGCAAGAAACATTCAGAACAGCTATTTAGTTTGTTTTATTTAAAGAGAAGGTAAAACAGAACTGCTAATGGACAATGACACATAGACATAATTTGGGAAATTAAAATCTGCTACATGTAGGGCTTCTCTACTCTCTCCTTCTCTCTGCCTTTCTCTGACTCTACTACTCTTAACTCCCCTCCCCATGCCCTGAATAGACTCTAGTAGCAACAGTACAAGAAGAAACTATTGCTATAATGCATACTAGTTACCTAGTTTTCAATCTTAACAAATCCAATAATAAGATAAGCCACTTAAAATATACAATTTTTTCTTCATGATTTCATTAATAGGCAATTATATCAATTTTCAAACACTGTGGTAATGTTTAAGCAATGTAAGCATCCGACTGTTCAAACTATGTAGTAAACATCATATATATATATATGTGTGTGTATGTGTATATGTATATGTATATATATATATATATATATATATATTGACACATAGAAAACATTATGTATATAATATATATATATATATATATATATATATATATATATATATATATATATATATTTCTTATTCATTATGATCTAAAGATTTTTCAATGGAGAAATAACTCTTGTACATACTTCAGTATTTTTGTGCTCACTGAGAAAAACAAAAAATAAAATATCATCAAACTTACTCCTAGCCCATAACTACTATTACTTTTCCCAAGTCTGGTCATTTTCTTATTTGAATACTGGCTAATATTGTGAATTTTTGGAAATAGCTTAATGAAAAAGTTATTGCTTACATAGCAGGACAACTTAAGAACCTATTTAAGACTTTTGTACTGGCTAGTTTTTTGTCAACTTGACACAGCTGGAGTTATAGAGAAAGGAGCTTCAGTTGAGGAAATGCCTTCATGAGATCCAGCTGTGAGATATTTTCTCAATTAGTGATCAGGGGGAAAGGCCCCTTGTGGGTGGGACCATCTCTGGCCTGCTAGTCTTGGGTTCTATAAGAGAGCAGGCTGAGCAAGCCAAGGGAAGCAAGCCAGTAGAGAACATCCCTCCGTGGCTTCTGCATCAGCTCCTGCTTTCTGACCTGCATGAATTCCAGTCCTGACTTCCTTTGGTGATGAACAACTGTATGGAAGTGTAAGCTGAATAAACCCTTTTCTTCCCAACTGCTTCTTGGTCATGATGTTTGTGCTGGAATAGAAACCCTGACTTAGATAACTTTGTTTTCCTTTTCTGTGAATATTGTAGGAGAGGTAGGCCCTTTCTTAAATTGGAAAGTAATCTCACAATTTTCCACATAGCAAGAAAATTTGGGGACAAGATACTACCTCTTGAGCTTTGCCATTAAAAACTGTTGCTTTAAGGTGTTAATTTTAGAAAATGATGGAGAGCTGCCATAATTTTATATTTGTTTACATGCACAGACACTCTTGTATAGCATGGTCAAACCCAATGTGTACCACACCAACAAATCAAACTATTGGAATCCCTTAGAATAGATCTGTCTTTATTTGTCATTAAATCAAAAGTTCTGTTCACTCTTAGGTTTGTAATGCAGTCACTACAAGTTTTTTTGACAAAAATAAATTAAATTACTATCAGGCAGTCTCTGTTATGGTAACTCATGAGCTGAGATCTAACTTAGTTGTTCTCAAGATTTACTTCAAAGGAATTATAAACTAGGATAATACAGCTTGGGTTATAACTCACAGTGAACAGATTTAAGAGCATTGAAAAATGGAGTTTTGCATTATATTTCAATAAGAAAATGAGCCCCTTCTCCTAAGGGAATCCTTCACAAGCCAATGCAAACTGTTTAGAAAAATACAGATGTCTAAAATGTCTTCAATTTTTTCCCTATCCCCACTTGCTTTTGAAAAAGTCAAATGGCACACTCAGCCTTGATGTTTTCCAAAATCCACCATTTTATTTCTTTTTGTCAAACATGAGATTATCATTGAGGAGAAAAAAGGCACAAATTGTGCAAATGTTCCCACAGAGATTGAAAAATTTGGCTTCATATAAAAGTTGTCAATGATAATTGCAGAGTTGGAATAAATTGTGGCCTTAAGGTACTTGAACAGAAGGTCTAATGAACTTATGTCTCATAAAATGTAACAACGTGTGGCAATTAAATTGAAGATGGGGAATGTACAGCTTGCCACCACAGAGACACAAATTGTTAGGTTATGTGAGAATGTGACCTTGTTGGCTACATATGTTGCTTTATATTATTACTGCAATGAATTTCCCAACCAAAGCTGCCAACATTACCTACCGATAATGCTCAGTTGTAGATCTGTAACTGAGATCACATATGCGTATCCTATTTGCTTCAAGTCTATCTAAAACTGACCTCAATTTAACACCTTGCTTACTTCACTTGTCACATGGTCACTAGAGTTACTCTGATATTAGAATCCTAAAGTACAGCCAACTCCAGACAAGGTCAGGACACTTCAGAGATATAAGTCAGTAGAATGTTTCTTTTCACATGAAAAAGTTGGTCTTGGAGATAGTACTGGATGTTGTGGAAGGTTATTCTTTATTTAACTAGATTAAGCTCCAGAAAAAGAAAACTTAGAATGTAGATAATGGAATTATGAAGTTCCAAGGAACTCATCACACATGATTTTAGTTCAATATATTGCTATCATCAACTACACAAGCAGGAGACAGGCCTGAGTCATGCCTCATTTGCAATATCTTACTTCTTTGGGGAAAATAATTGTTGGCTACATTCACATTCTTTTTCTTACTCATCAGATCTAAAGTAGTAACAATTAGTATGAACAAATCCGAGTTAAAATGAAAATAATGTAAAGACCAAATATTAGTCTAAATATCTACATTAAAAGTTCTACTTGAAATCAGGTGACAGCAGATGCTGGCGTGGATGTGGAGAAAGGGGAACACTCCTCCACTGTTGGTGGGACTGCAAGCTTGATCAAGCACTCTGGAAATCAGTCTGGCGGTTCCTCAGAAAATTGGACATAGTACTACCGGAAGATCTAGCAATACCTCTACTTGGCATATATCCAGAAGAGTTTCCATCTGGTTATAAGGACACATGTTCCACTATGTTCATAGCAGCCTTATTCATAATAGCCAGAAGCTGGAAAGAACCCAGATGTCCCTCAACAGAGGAATGGATACAAAAAATTTGGTACATTNATACCAGTGCCTGGTAAACACAGAAGTGGATGCTCACAGTCAGCTATTAGTTGGAACACAGGACTCCCAAGGTAGGAGCTAGAGAAAGTACCCAAGGAGCGGAAGGGGTCTTCAACCCTCTAGGTGGAAGAATAACATGAACTAACTAGTTCCCCCTGCGCTCATGTTTCTAGCTGCATATATGGAAGAAGATGGCCTAATTGGCCATCATTGGGAGGAGAGGCCCCTTGGTCATACAGACTCTATATGCCCCAGTACAGGGGAACGCCAGGGCCATTACGTGGGAGGGGGTGGGTAGGGGAGCAGGGCGGGGGTGCGGGAGGGTAAGGGGAAATTTCTGGATAACATTTGAAATGTAAATGAAGAAAATATCTAATAAAGAGAAAAAAAAGAAAGGCACTTTAGTGTGGTTTTCATATAATATAAAATAAAATATTTAATATTTCTCAAAAAAAGTTCTACTTGATGGAGAAAACAATTTTCCTAAATAAAATATTCAAACAAAGTTTTATGTGTGATCTGTACTACTGAAAGGCACTTAAATAAGTCATTGCAACATCACTAATAATGTCTACATGCATTCTGCAATCTCACCAAATCTCAGAAGAAGAAAAACCAAAAATTAATGTTCATCATTCTAGAATATAAGTTAGCAAGTGTTTATTTATTAACAAGTGTTAAGAACCAACATTGGAATTGCTTTAAATGATGAACACAACTAGAGTAGCATCTGTCTATGTCTAGAAATCAAGAAGTAATGTAGGAGTGAAGGCTAATCTGGGTATGGTGCTCAGGAATTTTACTAGAATCTTCAGTGTAATCTACATCTAAGCACAAGAATATTAAAGCCCTTATTAGATATGAGTCTCATCTAAAAAACAGTTATGCTTAACAGCAATCTAATCATATCCTTTCAATAATTATTTTGAAGCATTGATTTACCAAGGCTTTTTAGATGATAGTTTATTTTGCTTCTTGCTTTTTTTTTTTATCTTAGACTGTACATTTATTTTGCTGACATAATTTTAGATACCTTTAGTGCAGATACTTTCTTAGAGCTAAAAGCTGTGGGTGAAAATGTGGACATAATAGAATATATTCAGCTTTGCATGGATACAGGAATATACTCTATGTCTTAGGAAGATAATTTATGTTTTAAATATATAATGCCAATTATATTCTGTGTTTCTTATTAAAGAGAACTCAGAAAGGAGAGAAAACATGAGGTCTGTCTAAAGAAAATAGAAAAGCAACAAAAGATAGAAATGCGACCTGTATTTATTTGCTTTGAAGACAAAATTTTGTGTATCTCAGGTAAGTGTTGAACTTGATATATGTTATATCAAGTTGGCTACTTTATCATCTTGCCGCTACATCTTAAAAATAATTAAACCACAGAAATGGGTTGAATGGTCAACACCAGAATTATACTTCTTTCACCCTTGTCATTATTTTTTTAATGGAAGCTTTAATGATTTCATATTATTTGTGTTAAATCTAAAAATCTTAATTTTGGTGATATGGTATAATTATTTTTATTTATTTATTTATTTTTTCATTTATTTATTTATTTATTTATTTATTACTTAAAAAATTAACTAGTTAATTAATTTTTTTCACTCCATATTTTATTCCACATCCCATACTACTCCTCACCCCCCTGTCTCCACATTGATGTCCCCACCCCTAACCCCACCTGACTTCTAAATTCCCTGGGACCTCCAGTCTCTTTAGGGTTAGGTGCAACATCTCTGAATGAACATAGACCTGGATGTTCTATACTGTATATATGTTGGGGACATCATATCAGCTGGTGTATGATGCCTGTTTGGTGGTCCAGTGTTTGAGAGATCTCGGAACTCCAAATTAATTGAGATTGCTGGTCCTCTTACAGGATCACCTTTCTCCTCAGCTTCTTTCAGCCTTCCCTTATTCAACAACTGAAGTCAGCTGCTTCTGTCCATTGGTTAGATGCAGATCTCTGCATCTGACTCTTACAGCTGTTTGTTGGGTCTTCTGGAATGCAGTCATGCAAGGACCCTTTTTGTGAGCATTTTTCTTTTTATTAAACAAAACAAAACAAAACAAAAACGCAAAAAAACACACTCCAATCATTACCACCCTCCCGGATCTTGTTCCACAGATCCTCATCCCATTCATCCTCCTCCCTGTCTCCACAGGATGTCCTTCTCCTCCTCCTGCTAGGCCTCACCACTTCCTGGGGCCTCAAAGCTTTCCAGAGTTAGACACATCTTCTACCATTTAGGCCAGACCAGGCTGTCTTCTGTTGTACAGTCAGCCTAGCTGTAAAGCTAAGCCTTAGGTGACCTGCCTTCAGATGCAGCAGCAGGTCTGCTCTCAGCCTGAAGCAGTTGAGGGTGGGGGCTACAGTCAAGAACTTCAGGTCTTTCAAGAAAGAAATCAAAGAAGACCTCAGAAAATGGAGAGATCTCCCATGCTCATGGATTAGTAGGATAGACAGTAAAAACAGCCATCCAACCAAAATCAGTCTACACATTCAATATAATCACAATCAAATTTTCAATACAATTCTTCAAAGACATGGAAAAAGCAATTCACATTTTCACTTGGAAAACCAAAAAACTGAAGATAGCAAAAATGGTAACTAAAATGCTGAGAGAAATCACCATCCCTGACCTCAAGCTGTAGTACAGAGGAATAGTGATAAAATTGCATGGTGTTGTTACAGCTTAGTACAGGTTGATCAATGGAATAGAATTGAATACACAGAAATAAAACCCACACACTTATGAACTTATAACTTCACTTTATCTTTGACAAAGACGCCAAAAATATACAATGGAAAAAAGAAAGCATGTTCAGTGAATGGTGCTGGTCTAACTGGCGGTTGGAATGTAGAAAAATGAAAATAGTTCCATATTTGTTACTTTGCACAAATCTCAAGTTCAAGTGGATCAAGGGCCTCAGTATAAAACCAGATACACTGAATATAATAGAAGAGAAAGTGGGAATGAACCTCAAACTCATTGCCATGAAGGGACTTTTCATAAACAAAACCTCTGATTGCTCAGGCTCTAAGATCAAGAATTGATAAATGGGACCTCGTGAAACTGGAAAGCTTCTTTAAGGCAAAAAACATAATCAATAAGAAAATGGACAATCTATAGATTGGGAAAAAATCTTCACTAACCCCACATCCAATACAATGCTAATATCTCATATTATATATATATACTAACTTCTAAAAAGCCCAAACAACCCAATCAATAAATGGGTTATAGCCGGGTGGGGTGGCGCATGCCTTTAATCCCAGCACTTGGAAGGCAGAGGCAGGCAGATTTCTTAGTTCGAGGCCAGCCTGGTCTACAAAGTGTGTGCCAGGACAGCCAGGGCTACACAGAGAAACCCTGTCTCAAAAACAAACAAACAAACAATAAATGGGTTATATTGCTGAGTACTTAAATGTTCTAAGTCCTTAGTGATCAGGAAAATGCAATTCAAAATGACCCTGAGATTCCTACATCTTACAAAAATCAAAATGGCTAAGATCAAAACCTCAGATGACAGCACATGTTGTTGAGGATGTGGAGAAAGTGGAACACTTCTCCATTGCTGGTGGGGATTGTAAACTGGAACAACTGCTCTGGCAATCAATCCAGAGGTCACCCTTGTTATTCTTATAGGCAATATTTTCCCACATCTGTGTTCTTTTAAAATTTGATATATCTTGAGAGTACAAGTGTCATTTCAACAAAGGGCTGTGGACTGAGTGTTAATGATACTTAGATTTTTACAGTCTTCCCGGACCATGGGAACTCACTGGCACTCATGCTTCTAAGTCATCTCTGCCCTTAGATCACTGTCTAACCATGCCCCTTTATGAGGCTACATTGTTTCTAAATCATAAAGAAAAACAAGATTGTTTTTTACTAAAACTAGAATATAAATACATACCTTCTGAGAATATTGTTTTCTCTATGTGCGTTTGTGTGTCTCAGTGAAAGAACTATCTAACAAGGTTGTTTTTCTCTATGTAGACAGATTAGATCTAAAAAAACTATAACAATGACAAGAATAAGATTAGATAAAATAATGATAGAACAATAGTTTGAGGACACTTATGGAAAAGCATTTCTCTTACTAAAGCCTAGTCATTACAGATGCTTACATTTTGACAGTTGCCTACAAGAGCACAGCAAAATTCCTTAGCATGGAAAGAAAGGCCATAGGTGATGTGACAGGCATCCATTCTTAACATGTTTCTTGATAAGCTCAGTGTTTCCAAAAGATTAAATTAGCTAAGCATCATGTCCAGTAGTGGTGAATAATATGTAATTTATGAAAAAATGCTTCAAGTTGTTCTACTCCTCTTTCTTTTTCAAATAGCTTCTCTCCATTTTATTTATCTCTAACACTTCTTTTTTTTCTCTTAATTAGATATTTTCTTCATTTACATTTCAAGTGTTATCCAGAAATTTCCCCATACCCTCCCCCATCCCCGCCCTGCTCCCCTACCCACCCCCTCAAGCATAATGGCCCTGGCGTTCCCCTGTACTGGGGCATATAAAGTCTGCATGACCAAGGGGCCTCTCTTCCCACTGATGGCCAACTAGGCCATCTTCTTCCATATATGCAGCTAGAGACATGAGCACAGGGGGAACTAGTTAGTTCATGTTATTCTTCTACCTATAGGGTTGAAAACCCCTTCAGCTCCTTGGGTACTTTCTCTAGCTCCTTCCTTGGGAGTCCTGTGTTCCAACTAATAGCTGACTGTGAGCATCCACTTCCTTGTTTGCCAGGCACTGGTATAGCCTCCCACGAGAAAGCTATATCAGGGCCCTTTCAGCATTATCTTGCTGGCGTATGCAATAATGTTTATTTTTGGTGGCTGATTATGGGAAGGATCCCTGGCAGCCGCAGTCACTGGTTGGTCCATCCTTTTGATTCAGCATCACACATGATCTCTGTAACTCCTTCAATGTGTGCTTTGCTCTTAATTCTAGGAAGGGGTGAAGAGAACACATTTTGAACTTCATTCTTCTTGAGTTTCATGTATTTAGTAAATTGTATCTTTGGTAGTCTAGGCTTCTGGGCTAGTATCCACATATCAGTGAGTACATGTTATGTGAGTTCTTTTGTGATTGGGTTACCTCACTCAGGATGACACCCTCCAGATCCATCCATTTGCCTAGGAATTTCATATACTCATTGTTTCTAATAGCTGAGTAGTACTCCATTGTGTAAATGTACCAAATTTTTTGTATTCATTCCTCTGTTGAGGGACATCTGGGTTCTTTCCAGCTTCTGGCTATTATGAATAAGGCTGCTATGAACATAGTGGAACATGTGTCCTTATTACCAGATGGAACCTCTTCTGGATATATGCCCAGTAGAGGTATTGCAGGATCTTCTGGTAGTACTATCTCCAATTTTCTGAGGAACCGCCAGACTGATTTCCAGAGTGGTTGAACAAGCTTGCCTTCCCACCAACAATGGAAGAGTGTTCCCCTTTCTCCACATCCACGCCAGCATCTGTTGTCACCTGAATTTTTGATCTTAGCCATTCTTACTGGTGTGAGGTGGAATCTCAGGGTTGTTTTGATTTGCATTTCCCTGATGATTAAGGATGTTGAACATTTTTTCAGGTGTTTCTCACTTCTTGTGAGTATGTTATGTGTACATGTGGGTGTGCTGGTGTGCATGTCAATGCTTACAAATCTATAGGTCAGAGAAAGACATTGGTTCTTTGTCACTATTTGCCTTATTGTTTTAAACAGAATTCCTCATTGAATCTTAAGCGCACCATTTTGATTAGGCAAAACGGCCAATAACCTCCCAAACTTTTCCTGTTTCCATCTGAATTCTTGCATTACAGGTATGCAATAGTATGTTCATTATCTCAATAGACAACTTTATTCAAATATCTTTTAACGTAGGCTAATACTGCAGAGGCATTATATGAATAGGTTTTAATTTGTTTGACCATTAATTATCTAGAAGCTCAATTGGAGAGGATTTTCAAAAATTATCTGAGTTTTGGTTTCATCATCTTTAAATTTAGATATTGATAATTAAATAACACATTCAGAAGCTCAGTTGGCAATCTGGAATAGGCAATTTATGTACAAATGTCAATAATAGCCATCCCTAATATATAATTTAATTATTCAATGCTAGATAAATATATATGTCATTCCCATGGCTGTCAATCAAGTTCCACATAGATATAAAGGAATGGAGTCTATGAATGTACCCAGTTGATTTTAGAAATTCAGATTGATGAAAGCTCAGCTTCATCTAACATGCACTAACATACCTACTTATATTTTGTGTTTTTATGACAACTGCAGATAGAATGCTGGTCAAAGATGGTGGTGGTCAAAATAATATAGCCTCAAGATTAAAGTAGTTAGGTCCTGGGATATTAAAAAAATGGAGCTAATGTTTTACTGTAATACACTTATAAATGTCAGTTCACCCTGGGAAAGGTACCAATAATAGACCAACCTAAGGATGCTACAAAATAACAGCTCCTCGGGGCTGGTGAGATGGCTCAGCGGGTAAGAGCACCCGACTGCTCTTCCGAAGGTAATAAGTTCAAATCCCAGCATCCACATGGTGGCTCACAGCCATCCGTAACGAGATCTGGCGCCCTCTTCTGGGGTGTCTGAAGACAGCTACAGTGTACTTACATATAATAAATAAAATAAATCTTAAAAAAAAAAAAAAAAAAAATAACAGCTCCTCGACCCAATATGGTGTTGTGTATATCTATAATCATTTAGTGAGCTTGATGAAGAAGCCTAGTTCAAATTCATACTTAAACCAAACCCATCTATTGAGCTATCCTTCCTTAAGAGGTGAGGATGTCATCCTCCCAGTGATTTTTTTTTTTAATACAGCAGGCAAAGCCCTGTTACTTAGATCTCCCTATGTAAAGTTCTTTTTTGGACTCTGTTTTCTCAGTTATCACTCCTTTAGAATACCATTATTCAGCCCGGGGTTTCACTAGAATAGCAGATGAATATCTTCTTGGGAAAAACATTATTCTACGGGTTAGAGTTATCAACTGATTTTGCTTTGGGGTTGACTAGGCTTCTTCATCAAGTGTCATTCGGAGGCAGCAACCTGAAATAATTGGGGAGGGGTTGCATTGCTGAAAATGCTTAGCTACACTTATGCAAAGGCACTTTAGCAATGTATGGCACTTGACCATATAGGCCATGAAATATGTTTCTTTTGTAGCTTGAAATCATTACTTTTCTTGTCTACCAGAGACCTTTAACCTGTCATAAGATATATATTCTCAATCATTTTTTAATTAGAAGTAGAATTTTGCCCATATCTCATTTAATTTCACTATACTTACTTTTGAATAACTTTTCAACATGTCAAAATAAGTTTGAAGCTTGATTCCCTAATCATCTCAGCAACTCACTTTGGTTTGGGTCATTTTCTCATTTGGTAAATAGTCTTAGATGTCTTCACCCAAATCATGCACACCAGTATTGATTATGACTGGGTCAGTGACTAAGCACTCTTTCATGCTACCAGGGCTTCTGAATATGACAAAGAGTTATTAATCACTGCTTTCTGGCATTCATCCATTTAATCATGTAAAAAGTGTACCTATTTTTTAAATCACCAATTAAAGTGGATACTGAAATATGGATGTACCAAAGAAAGGAAAAACACAACATTATGCCATGAATTTAAAACTTCTTTCTCTTTAAAAAATATGTTGGGTTTGTGAAATGACAGAGCAGTTGACCTAAGTTGGAGCCCTGGGACATGCACTGTAATAGACAACTGACTACCTTGAATTGTACTCCTAGGGTACCAAGAATTGTCCATACCATTCTTTTTTGCTGTGTCATGGATTTTCTTTTGCTTTTATTGTGGAAGTTCCCCACAGTGACTTTTTTTTATCAATTAATGCTTCCAAAATCATTAAAATACAATATTTCAATTTAAGGCTAAACTAGTTCACTCACAGAATAAATTATTTCTGTTCGGTAACAACATTATACTATGAATATTTGTATATTTTAAGTCATTATTTCTATTAATAGTTGAAAAGAGTCAATCAAATCATGGTCAAGATTGTTTTCCTATAATAATGAAAATATATTTGTCCTCTTAGTAACTTTATTTCTTTATAGAAACTGGACACTTAGTCAGTGACCTTTAGATCCTAAAATGAATATGGATATAAACTACAAGCTAGTTCTCCCCAACTGAGATCACATCATTTGGTCATGAATAAGGTAAGTGTATGTTCCAATATGCTCTGGGAAGTAGTGGTGGTTAATTTTGAGAGCCAACTTAATGGGATTTAAAATCACAATTTATACAAATCTCTGTGTATGTCTGTGAGAGTTTAGCTTGAATATATATTAATTGCTGTTGGGAAACAACCCTGAAACATTGACAGTGCTATTCCATGGAGTGGGGTCCTGGACTGAGTAATAATGAGAAAGCTAGCACAACAAGGTCTACCCTTCCTTATTGTGGGAACAATGTGACCAGCCACCCCTAGCACTGACAATGGAGTGCTTCGTTGGAACTGTGAACGGAAATAAAACCATTTTTTCAGGAGTTATTTTCTAAAGTATTTTACTACAACAGCGACACAAATGGCTTCTACAAAAGTCTTAGTTTACATCTCCTGTCTTACTATTAGAATTGTGTGCTTTACGTTTCTGTTTATTCAGTTTTTTTTTCTTTTATGAAAGTAGATATTTTTCCTCACATAACAGATCCTAATTATGTTTTGCCATATCTTTGCTCCTCACAGGTTTGCCCCATATACCCTTTGATTCATATCTACCCCTTTCTGCCACTCATTAAAAAACAAACAAACAAACAAACAAAAAAACAGGGTTTTGAGGGATAATAATAAAATATATTAAATTAAATTAAATAAAGTTAAATAAAAAACAATAAGATAAAAACTAACAGGTCAATATAGGACAAAACAAACAGAAGGAAAAGAGCTCAAAAAGATGTACAAGAAACTGATATCAATTCAGATAACCACTCATTTGTACATGTAGGAATCTCATCAAAATTCTAAAATGGAAGCCATGATAAATGTACCCAAAGAACCCATGCAGGCCCTGTTGATACAGCCTCAGTCTCTATGAGTTCCTATGTGGGTCTGTCCTATTTCTATAGAAGGCCTTGTTTCTTGGTATTCTTCATCACATCTGGCTCGGACAATCTTCCCACCTCTTCTGCCACAGGGTTAGCTGAGCCCTAGGGGTGGGAAAGAATGATTTGATGGAGACATGTGGTTTAGGGAGTAGTGTGCCAAGTTTTCTCACTCTCTAATGTCTGACTATGGGTATCTGCCTGCTGAAGGAGGAAGCTTCTCTAGTGATGACCAAGAAAAGAACCGATATCTAAGTATAGCAGAATGTCATTGGGAATAATTCTATTGCTACCAACTTTTAGTACAATAGTAGTATTTGGTTTTACTCCAGGTTGCTGAGCTATCTAGTCTCAGGTTCTTGATCATCCAAGTAATATCAGATACGAATTCTATCTCATAGAGTGGGCCTTAACTCAAATCACATATTGTATGGTTACTCCCAAAAGCTTTGGGCCACCACTGCACTAACATTTCTTATAGGCAGGACATCATTTTACAGCACTCTAGATTAATATGCTGGTAACTGGATTGGTGATATATGTATTTTGTGGGTTGCATGCTGAGCACAGTTCTGTACTAAAGATGCTAGAACATATAGGTTATTTACGTAGCTGCTTTTTTTTTAGAAATGAAGTCTTGTTTTCAATTTGTGGAGAACAACCTATAGTCTTGGAAGTAGCCTGTGTTGTTTGGAGATGCCCATGGGACCCATTTGGCCAACAAATCAATTAGATGTAATTCATATCTACAACTATAAGGTTCATTTCATGACAAGTTATGTTCTAGCGGAACTCTGTTTCTATAATTGTTTGCCAATTTCACTTAATCACCTTCACGTAGTATATATTTTAGGAGTCTTCTATTATATTATATTCCCATTCTGTTACTCAAATATATTATATTCCAATACTATTCCATACTGTCCCTTTGTTATAGCTGTGTCTCCATTTATTACATCTCTTATACCCCTCATTCCTCCACTTCCCAATCAATCCCCCTAATCTAGCCTTTCTGCAAACATCTGTCACTACTCTATTTCCATTTCCTAGGGAGATCTATTTGTTTCTCTAGTCACTCAATATACACCCTCTATATTTTTATGGATTTTAGCTTGTTCATCATTTGTTAACAACTAATATCTACACATAAGTGAATAGATATTATCTTTGTATTTCTGGCTCTCGGTTACCTCTCTTATAGATTTTTTTCTAGTTCTATTCATTTGCCTATGAATTTTTTATTTCATTTATTTTACTGGATGATTAATATTCTATTAGGTAACTATACCACATTTTCTTTATGCATTCCTATTTTGAAGGACATCTAGATAGTTTACAGCTCCCAGGTATTCTGAATACAGTAGCAATGAACATAGTTGATCAATCATCTCTGGGTAGGATGAAAATGTGCTTTGGTATATCACCATGAGTGATATAGCTAGATCTTGAGGTAGATTGATTCCCATTTTCCCAAGAAATTGCCATACTGTACAAGTTTGTATAGCTACCAGCAATGAAACGGTGTTCTCCTTACTTCAAATCTTTACCAGTATAAGCTGTCACTTGTTTTATTGATCTTAACTATTCTCATAAGTATAAAATGAAATCTCAGTGTAGTTTGATTGAGTTTCAGTAGTGACTAATGATGTTGAACAATTCATCAAGTGTTTCTCAAATGCTAGAATTTCCTTTACGGAGAATTCTCCATATAGCTCTGTCCTCCATTTTTACTTTGACAATTCATTTTCTTGATATCTAGTTTTTGGTACTCTTTGTATATTTTGAAAATTAACTACCTATTAGATATATAGTTACTAAAATATATATTTCCATTGTGTAGACTGTCACTTTGCTTGAATGACAGTGGCTTTTCCATGCACAAACCTTTGTTTTCATGAGATCCCTTTGCTTTTTTCTTCTTTTTTTATTAGATATTTTCTTCATTTACATTTCAAATGCTATCCCCAAAGACCCCTACACCCTCCTCCTGCCCTGCTCCCCAGTGCACCTACTCCTGCTTCCTGGCCCTGGCATTCCTATGTACTGGGGCATATGTTCTTCACAAGACCAAGGGCCTCTCCTCCCATTGATGAGATCCCATTTCTTATTGTTCTTAAATCCTGTGCTAATGGTGTTCTATTCAGAAAGTCTTCTCCTGTGCCAAAGAGTTCAAGGTTATTTCTCACTTTTTTTTTCTTTCTATCAGGTTCTGTGTTTCTGGTTTTATATTAAGTTCTTCTATCATTTGGAGTTGAATTTTCTGTGGGATGATAAGCATGACTCAGTTTTGATTATACTATATTCAGCCATTAGGTTTGACCAGCACCTTTTGATGCTGTCTTTTTTGCAGTGTGTATTTCTGACTTCTTTATAAACTTCACGTATTCATAGGTGTATATGAATGTAGGTCTGGGTCTTCACTGTAATTTCATTGACCAATGTATCTATACTTTTGCTCTTTAATTTTTATAATTTTACCACATTATTTTTAATTGTGTAGTCTTGTATTACAACTTGAAATTAGAAATGATAATTATGTCAGCAGTTTCTTCATTATTGAAGATTGATGTAGCTACCCTGAGGGGTGGTGTGTGTGTGTGTGTTTGTGTGTGTGTGTGTGTGTGTGTGTGTGTGTGTGTGTGTTGCATATGAAGCTAGAAATTGTCCTTTCAAGTTCTGTGAGGGTTGTTTGTTTGTTTGTTTGTTTGTTTGTTTAATGGGAATTCATTGAATCTGCAGATTGCTTTGTGGTGGATGGCCATTTTTGCTATATTAATCCTGATGATCAATCAATATTTTTGTATCTTCTGATACCATCTTCAAATTATTTGTTCAATGTCTTAAAGTTTTTATTATAAAAGTCTTTCATTTGATTTTTTAGTTTCCCCAAGATACTTTATATTATTTGAGGTGTTTGTGGAGGTGTGGTTTTTCCAATTTCTTATTCAGCCTACATGTCCTTTGAATACTGAAAGGCTACTGATTCTGTGTATTAATTTTGTTTCTAGCTACTTTGCTGAAAGTGTCTATCATACTTATGACTTTCTCAGTAGAATATCTGTGGTTACTTGTGTATATTGACATTTCCTCTGAAAATAAGAATACTTTGACTTCTTGCTTTTTGATGTGGATCCCCTTGATCTCCTTAAGTTGTTTTATTACTCTAGCTAAGATTTTGTTAGGTTTTATTCTAATGGTCTATCTTTTTTTATCTAGCATTTTATTGTAGCTTTTAATATTCTTCCTTTATTGTTTACAATTTATGGTTTGATTATTATGTTCTGAGAGGAATCATGTTTCTGAACTACTCTATTTGGTGTTCTATGTGATTCTTTTACCTTGATAGGCATCTCTGTCTTTGTGTTAAGGGAATTTTCTTCTATGATTTTGTTGAAAATATTTTCTGTAACTTTGACCTACGTTCTTATCCTTCCTCTATTTTTATTATACTTAGATTTGGTCTTTTCAGAGTGTCCTAGATTTTCTGGATGTTCTGTGTCGGGACATTTTTTTTTCTTTTTATACAAAGATTTAACATTTTATTTGACTGAGAAATCCATTTCTTCTTTCATGTTTTCAGTGCCTCTCTCTTTTTCATCTTTTGTATTCTGTTGTTGAGGCTTGTCTCGTGTGTGTGTGTGTGTGTGTGTGTGTGTGTGTCTGTGTGTCTGTGTGTCTATGTGTGTTTATAGAGATGTTAAAAGTATTCATTCAATCAATTTCTTTTTAAAGACCTTTATCATGTTCTTAAGGGCTACTTAAAGTCCTTACCTTGTGCTTCAAATATGTTGCACTTCTCAGTGCCTTTTGTTTTATGGTAGCTAGGCTTTAGTGGAGACATAATGCTCTGCTTATTAATAATTGTGTTTTTGTGATGGCGTCTAGGCATCTGGCTTTGAGATAACTGCAGCTCTAAATGCTGATATTTGAAATTGTCTTTGTTGGATGGGTGCTTTGTTCCTTGGTTTCTGTGCTCTTAAATGGCTCTTGGGAGACTCTGATGGCTGTCTGTTGCCTGACTGGTAGGTAGTTCTTCTAGGATCCTACTAGATGTAGCCTTTAAATGATACATTAAATTTTAAAGAGTGTTGAGTGCACACTCTAATTATAGAGTTTATCTTATAAAATTAAACTTCTTCTACTATCAATGATAGATATTTGATAAATAATTTTGTGTGTTAATATCACCATGCAAAATTCTGTCAAAGATCATAGGAAGACTATATTTGAAAATGTGTTTATAAGGTGGTTTATTGAAGAATTAACATTTGAGTCAGGAAGCTAAGTAAAATCTGTCCTGCCTGCAAGATGTGCCAGGACAATAGTGGCTCAGACCTTGTGGGAGTGGCCAAACAATGTCTGACTTAATTTGAGACCCACCTTAGAAGAAGGAGATAGAAGAAGGAGACCATCATCAACTCTGCCTTGATGATCAGTAGCCAGCGACTAGATAGCCTAGAGACCGGAAGGTAGAACTAAACAGTACTGGTTAAAAAAAATTAAGTGATTCTGAAGGCTATTTTTCTGTACTTGTAAACTGGTGTCTTATCCAGTCATAGTCAGAGAGGCTTTCTCTGTCTGCAGATGGAAGGAAGAAGAGATCTGTAGCCAAACAGTAATGTGGAGAGTCTATGTTTGAGGTTTCCATCTAGTCCTTCCCCTGTTAGCTTGGGGAATCCTACAGAAGATGAGTAAGAAAAATTGTAAGAGACATAGGGGATAAAGAAACCAGGAAATCAAGACCTATTCAATCAACTAAGCAGGGCTCATATGGGTTCACAGAGACTGAATAAGCAAGCATCATGGGTTTATACCAGGTCATCTCTGTAAGGATTATTCCTGATAGCTTTGTGTTTCCCTGAGAATCCTAAAAGTGGGAGCAAGTATGTCTTTGTCTTTTACCTGCTCTTGGATTGGAACTTTTCTTTCTCCTAGTAGGTTGCCTTGTCCAGCCTTGAGTTGAGGGCTTTCGAAACATTTTTGTGTTTGATCTTTTTTTGCCATGTTTGGTTGTTGTCATTAAAAGGTCTGCTCTTTTCTGAAGATAAATGTACAGGGAGTGGTATAGAGGGGAGGTGGAGCTGAGATGGAAAAAAATAGATGAGCAGAAACTGTGGTAGGGTTGAACTGTATAAAAGAGGGATCTCGATTTTCCTACCCATAAAGTTTGTTAAGAAGTAGGTGATTAGATCATCAGGAAGAGCAGCAATGAAGACCTCCCAAGGAGATAACTAAAAATACTTTTGTTTAGAAATTAGAATTCAGGGTTGGAGAGATGGCTTGCTGGGTAAGAGTACTGACTGCTCTTCCAGAGGTCCTGAGTTCAATTCCCAATAACCACATGGTGGCTCACAACCATCTGTAATGGGGTCCAATGTCCCCTTTTGGTGTGTTGGAAGATAACTAAAGTGTACTCATCTACATAAAATAAACAAATAATTCTTTAAGGGAGAGGATGGTTTTTGGAGGGGAAATCAGAAAAGGGAATAATTTTTGAAATGTAAATAAAGAAAATAGCCAGTTTAAAAGGAAAGAAAGAAAGAAAGAAAGAAAGAAAGAAAGAAAGAAAGAAAGAAAGAAAGAAAGAAATTAGAATTTGACTTATCCACGTATGGAACAAACTGGCAGATTGTGTTCAGATTTATAGCCTCTAGAATCATGAGAAATAAACTTCTCTTGCTTATACAATATTCAGTCTACAGTATTTTTTCATTGTTATTTCTATATGTGAATGGATGTTTTGCTTGCATGTATATAAGTGCATCACTTCTGTGTTTCCTGCTCATAGAGGATAGAAGATGGTGTTAGAACCAACCCTTATAACTAGAGTTACTGACAATTGTGAACTGCTGTTAGGGTGGTCAGAGGGACAGCAAGTATTCTTAACTAGTGAATAGTTTATTCAGCCTCCTACAGTGTATATATATATATATATATATATATATATATATATATATACATATATAAAACTTGAGGATGATGGTATTCCTATGGAATTACCCTCCTCTTCAGCTTCTTCCAGCTTTTCCCTAATTCAGCTACAGAGGTCCACAGCTTCTGTCCACTGGTTGGGTGTAAGTATCTGCATGTGAATCAGCTGCTTGCTGGACCTTGCCAAGTTATTCCACAAATTAGGATTTAGGGATAAGGAAATTTCCTTAAGAACATGACTTTGTTATACATTTATCCTTTTCTCATTGGTTGGGGACTACCTTTCAGCTGTGGCAGAGGCCTTGACTGTCTGACATTCATGTCTTAACTTATGTACCAAGATGGGACTTGTCTTATGTAACATTCATGTTTTGACTTTCCAACTGAGATGTCAGTTACCCACACACATTTCTCTTTCTGACAAGTAGGATGTTAGTTCCCAGGGAGATCTTGGGAACTTAAACTTTACTTGACCACTTCTCAAAATTGAAGTTTTATTTTAAGTAGATGTATATGTGTCTCTTATGTTGGGGTCTATTCCAAAGACAGCTTATAAAGGCAAATACCATAAAGGCTTATACATAGCTAAAGGAAGTGCTGATGTGAGTTTGAATTGGGTCCAAGCTTATTTTGGGTAACTATCCAAAGGAGTTTTACTGACTTCTATCATGATTGGTTTCCAAGGGCACAAAACATAACAGAATATGTAATCAACTTGGCATTAGAAAGTTTCGTAGTAACTCCAGAAACAAATGAGAAAGTTTCCTTATACTGACAGGCTAGCCAGGTAACAGTTACATAGACCTTAGCATTTTATCTAGGTTAATATTTTCCCTAGGCCTTAACATAAAATAAAATAAGTAAGTAAATAAGTAAGTAAAATGTTAGTAAATTATCCTTTCAGCATGACTGAGTCCTGTTAATATGCCAGAGTAATAATTACCAATATTTTTCTTGACAGCTTTAAACAACATAGAAAATTTACTATTTCATGTTTAAGGGAAATTTTCCACTATAAATACTACCTCTCAATTTAAACAGGAGTAGGCACAATAGCCTTAATGTTGCTGACATTTTCCTGATAATTGACTCCAATAAAATTATTCCAATAGATTGTCTAGGAATCATGAATTTTTCATTTATAAATTGAATCATAATTCATAGGATTGTTGTAAGAATTAAAGCATTGTGATAAGATGTAAAAGAAACTTTCATAAAAGCCTGCTGTCCCTGGGCTTGATGGATATTTGAGTGAGAAACAGCTTTCCTTAGAATCTTAAGAGCTAAAGTCTGATCCCAAAACCCATCTAAAAGTATATGTATGGCGATACTCAATTAATATGTCAGATATGGGGGAATGAAAAGAAGATGATCTCTAGGGCTAACTGGCCACCCAGACCAGTCTAATTGGTGAGCTTTGGGCCAACAAGACCACATATCAAAGGAGATAGGTGGCTCACATGTAGTGCAGCCTTCATGAACATGAATCCAGAGGATGTACGCCAGTGCCTGCTTTTCTGTTCCAAATACTCACCAATTGCAGAAATATCCATTAAACACACACACACACACACACACACACACACACACACACACACACACACAAAGAAACATAATTTTTAAAAATGCTAGGAGTTAATGTCTGTTCATCAGCAATGAATGCATTTGCACAAAGACATGTAAAAGGCATTATATAGTTTATAATTATAAATATTTATTTTAGTTATATTTTGATTTGATTACTTTCAAGTATATTATTCTTAAAGTAAGAATATTTTGAAAGAGATGTATTTTTCTGTGTGTGCATATTTGTGTATGTGAATGGAGGTGCATATGTCACAGGACAAGTCAAGGTCCGAGGACAACGCTGTCAGAATACTGTGAGATAAACTTGAGAATAACTATTCTGTTTTTGTTCATTTGCTTGCTCATTTGTTTGTTTGTATTCCAGGATCTTTACTCCAGGAAGCACTAACTCACATCCCATATTTCTATTCCATCAGTTGTAACAATCAGCATAGGAAAGAAAGAAGGAGAAAAGACTTCTCAGAAGTTGTCTGTTGCTTTAGTGAATATGTTCAATTTCACATATTGGTTAATAATCAATAATGTTACCCTTTAACGTATCAACACTAGGTTTTGATAACAAACAATTTTTTTCTCATTAACTAATAACATGTGGACCCCACTGAAATAGTTACATTATAGAAAAAGTTTGTCTCAATTTTTTCTTGGATAGCTCCCCTACCATGCTCTCGGCTGTATTATCAGTTGCTTTCAGCCCCCAAACCCCATCCTTACTGCTTGTCCCAGAGCTGTCATGATAGAACTGAGACATTCCTTTCAGTATATGCTGTTGTCTCATTGATTTATGCCTCCACACAACAGTGACAAACACCTGCATGTGAAAGGTAAGAGTGTTAAATCCAAATAGATATATGTATAAGGGGGGGATTCTAAATACGTGTCATATCAGTTATTTGTCTTGTTGCTGTGGCAAAATGCCCAAAGAGAAAGAAGTTTTGTGAAGATGGGCTTCAATTGGCTTACGTTTAGACCTATTTGAAAGGACAGTCATGCTACCTTGAGGTTTAGGCAGCTAGGCACATTGTGATTTTAGTGAAAATTCGGAGAGCTCTGAATACTAGTGCTCAGTTTACATTTCTCCTATGTTCTCGTGTGTTCAGAATGGTCTCATCTCTTATTAGTGCCAATCTTCCCACCTGAATTTTCTAAATAACCGAAAAAGAATCTCCCAACACTCCCAGATTGCTTCCTTGAGTGTAACCTAATCTCAAACACTTATCATATGTGTACTGAGAGGCTTCTCCTCTAGGTGAGTCTAGAACCTGTCAAGCTGATATTAACCTTGAAATAAATGTATAGTGAGACTAATGTTCTATGTATTTATTATTTGCCATTTATTATTATCATCATTGCTTATACAATTTAATATTTGAAACAGATAAGGAAAAACATTAGAGAGAGGAGAAATTTATGCAATACTTATCTTTTCATTGGCACTGTATTTTTTATCTTTTAATATTTCAATGATCTCATCCTTGTAAGTTAAATAGTCACAGACGCATTAATGTGTTAAAACAACATGTAAGGCTAGGAAGAGTAAAATGACACTGGTACTGAATAGCAAGCATATCCACCTTAAAATATGTAGAAGTTATAGATGCTATATTGTACATTGAAGAAAATTTAGTGTTGTTAATAAAGTGAAAGAGATTGTCTTGGTTTATCTGGTCACATTTTAAAAATTACTGAGTAGAGTTACCTAAAATATAATAAAAATACATAACATTGTGCATAAGACTTGAATAGTCAGGCTTGCTTTGGTAATGGAAAGGAATCTTGAGCCAAGGAATGTAGGAACCTTTTAAAATATGAATAAGACAGAAAATAAGTCTCTTTATGAATTTAGAGGGCAGTGCAGTACTACCTACATACCAGTTTAAAGGAATCAGAACAATCTCCTGCTTCAACATTTACTATTATGAGCCAGAAGTTTGTCTTGCTTTATCTTCTAGGTTAGTGATAAAGAACTAATATGAGCATTAAAGATAGAGCCAGAAATCAAGCAAGTCATTGACACTGACCAGTGGTTTCAAGACAAACTGTGTTTGCAATGTCTATTTTACTTTAAATACTTTAAAATGAAGATATTTACTAGGTAAATAAGAAATTAAATTGAACATATAGTAATAGGTTTTTTTTTTCATGAACATAACTTAGTTGCTGGTATTTTGGAGTGAAAGGGTAGCCTCAGTTCTAGAATCTGAATTCTCATTGAACCTTCACAGCAACCATAGGGACTTGATATTCATTATTTCCACAGAAAATCATTGAAACATAGACATTAAATTAATCTGCCAAAAGAATAATGAGATTTGAAAAAATCTGATTCCTAAACCCTCATCTCTCTTAGTAGATTTATTCTCTGTGACTTTTCATGGAAAATCTGGTATCTGAGAAATAGAAGGCACAGTGTTTTGCATTAGCTCTGATGATGAGCTCTTGATAGTTAATATGCTTGAGACTTGTTACAATTTGTACAAATTGATGTGTCTGAGTAAAATATGTTGTGTGATTTTTAAGAAGAAGATATTAACTAATACCTATTTACCCCAGATAGGACACAGGCTATTCACCAAACAGTTACAATGAAACCTAGCTTGGTGAATAGTTGTATTTATTGGTGTCACTTAGAGAAGCATGGCTGATCCAAAGGCAATTTTGATACCAGAAAGTTTGTCACAGCCTGGGCAACTACTCATAAAAGCCACCTACATGTAACTCTATGTGTAATATCTTTATAGCTTTGCTAGAGACTCTCCCTTTCTCTGACAATTACTTATTGCTTATAAAACCTTGAAGAGATGCCTTATGAAACTTGTAGTTTTCTGAGCTTCAAGAATCATGTTCATTTTGTAAGATTTGTAAGACTTCTAAGTTTCCTTAGCTTCCTGAATCTAATGAAAAATTTTTTTCCTACATACAGGATATGATGTTTCAATTTAAAAGCACAGAAATAGAAAAACACAGAAATGTATTGTTAAAGAAGAAGCCAACTGTATCTGTCTTGAGAGAGAAAAATCAGGCAAGAGTGAAGAACTGGGGTCATGAGGATGCTTGAGTCCTCTTTATAGGATGTGATGATTGAAATGAGCTGGATTATCCAGTTTCTATTTAGATGTGAATCAGCCCAGCATGTTCACAGGAACTTGATCACTGGAAAACTGGGAAATGAAAAAGCTTAGTAACGTAAGTAGAAATGTGTTATTCACATGTAACAACTCAAAAGAACAACTTGGATGCATCTCCTACACTGAAAAAGAAAATCTATTACAGTAAATTTGAAGTCTGAAAAAAGCATCAGGTCAGAAAAACTGCTTCTAACTCATGCTGAATGTTTCCCTTGTTATTTGTAATGGTGAATCCTAAGAACCTAGCTGTAATAAAAGAACAATGCCTTAAAAAACAAAATTAATTAAAATCACCTTTTCCCACATGAAACATAGAAAAGTTATGTTGAAACTGGCAATTAACATCTCCCTGGACTTGAAGCTAAGTGCCTGATATCCCCCCATTGTAATGTCATTTAATTTCACTTTGACTGGAATCTCTATCAAGAGATGTGCCTTTCTGTTTATTTAAAATCCATATGTGAGCTATATAAGTCTACACAAGAATAAGATTTACTTCTTATAAAATAGTATATATGCCATTTTTATAAAGTTCTTTTATCATATTGAATGATAAATTTTTCCATAGCACTCAGTGCAGGTTGCTGAGTATCTTGATTAACAAGTTATTTTCATTTCCAGAATTATTTATACATTTAAAAATACTTTAAGTTTAAAAACAGATGTGTAAACTTAAAGATTGTGGATGCAGTAATAGATTTGTTTCTTTAAAATAAATTGTTTCCATTAAAACTAAATAGGAAACTAATTGTTCATATTTCCTAGGATGCTATGACATTTTAACTTGAGCTTACTTTTATGAACTTCTTTTTATAAGATATTTTAAGTCAGAAAACAAATTATCTCCTATCCATTTATTACAACTTTTGCTAATAGTTAAGATAGCTAATTGGGATCTACAACTAGCTAATAAAATAGTATAACAAATTAGATTTGTACAATTACTCAGAAACTTCTAGGGCAAACAGATTTTTACTCATGTATAAAAATCTTAGACTGAACTGCCTTTCTTTCCTCTTTCAGCATTACTTTTTTAGCTCTACAAGTTAAATTAAATAGAATGCCAAACTCATATATTTTGCTTCTGAAACCCAGAAGACACTATGGAATGGATTAGTTCTGCTTTTCAGAGCACTAAAATCAAACAGCTATCTTTGTTCACAAATTTTGCAGTGCTAAAGAGATGGCTCTGTGGACAAAGTGCTTGCTGTTCAAGAATGAGGCTCAGAGTTCTAATCACCCAAGCCCACATAGATGGGGATGCTCTAGAAGATCTGCTAGCTAAATTGACATACTCTGAATTGACATATAAGAAACCAGGCCTAAATGAATAAATTAGAAAGCAGTTGAGGAAAACACCCAAGGTTAATTTTTCATCTTCAAATGCATACAAACAGGTACCTACTCATGTGTGTACATGCATATGGGTATATATTTCACACATATATACACAAAAATGTATTTAAAGATATACACATTTTTGGTTTAACATGGCTGTAAACTCTACCATATGTAGATGAAAGCCACTCTTGAAATGAAACATGATCATAATTATATAAGTTGAATCTGTAATGGAAAATTGGGCCAAGAAAAACACCAAATAGATTCATAATTAGTATATACAAACAGCACCAGTCCACAATTTTATTTTTGGTTTAAAACTAACACCTGTGATAGAGAACTGCTTCATCTTTGTAGTGTAGATGATATAAACTAGATATATTCTTGTAAAATTTCTGTTTAGTTATATCAGTAAATGGTTAGTTTTTGTGTGGTATTTGTATTATTTAATGTATGGAACATAATTTGAAGATTGTCTCTAAATATCTTATAATAAATTTCCTGCTCCCTTTAAGAAAATATCTGTGCTTACTTTACAAGAGCACAAATTGTCCCTCCAACCTCCCTTACTATCCATGTTATTATAGATCTGAGATGGCCTAGAGACTTGCTGGATCCAATATGTGGTAGAGATGTGTTCTACATGAAGAGCTTAAGGAGAATAGACTTGGAGTTTTCTACCCACTAGAATAACTACTTCAGTCTATGAGAAGTCAAAATTCGTAGAGAAGCTTCTAGAGTTTACTACAGGTCTCTTGTTGACAATCTCTACTGAGCTACCTGCTGGAAGCTGTACTAAATTCCAAATATTTAAGTGAACCACCTTGCCACACTACCACAATTGAATGCTCATATGAGACAAGTTCAACCACCATGTCATATAGCAGAACGTACCAGGTAACTACAAAGTGTTCCTAGCATCAGAGACAATGAAAACTCATATTTCAATTTGTTTATCATGGGATTGTATTGTATGCAGCAAAGATGACTCAAATAAGTGATTACTTACTTCTATCCCAAAATTCATACTATATTTTTAATAAAGTATGATTTGGACCACTTGATAGGTTTTTGTGATAAAATATTCCTCTGTAGGAATACTATTAATATTATACTGTCTTATTCATATAAATATCTTATAATATTTCAAAGAATTGCTTCCATTCATAATGCTGATGAATATGATTTTGTGTTGTCCTCTTTATACAAGGTATCTGCGGGCTGGCTGAAGAAACTATTCTGGTTTTGGTTTGTTTGATTGATTGATTGTTTGATTACTTGTTGTTTGTTTGCTTCCTTTCAGACAGATCACCTGATTTTCAGCTGAGTAGATAGACACTCAGACTAGAAACTACATCCCTCATTGGACAACCTAGTGTCATCTCTGGCTAAGTAGACATAAAAAGAGTCTCTAGTGTGAGCTTGCATGGACTACTTGTCCCTGTTTCCCACCTTTTATTGAAATATATATATAGGGGACTTAGATATCAAATCCATGTAAACAGAAATTAGTGTGATCCTGATACTGTGAGGTGCCAGGAATAATACATTGGATTTCCTATTAGAATATTTCACATGATAAACAGTTTTGAATTATTTATAAAATTTTATTAGAATTCCTTAGAATTCTAATAATTCAAGTTCACATTAAGCCTTCATTATTGTAGAGTATGTAGCAGGTTCATTCTAAAACAATGTGTTAGTAACCTCTTCTTTTATCTTGTTCTTTAAACTGACATTTTTCAGAACAATTTTTCCCTCAGTGATACTTTCTTTTATAAGAAATGGAAATAATCACAACCAACCTCAATTAAGATTTCTCCTAGGATGACAGTAGGAAGTCCAAAGTAAATGCATAATTTTAGCCTTAGGTAAAATAAAATATCCTATTCAATACTTTTCATGTATAAAATAATTATTGTATGAAAACAAAACAGAATAGAAAGTAATAAATACACTTTTACATGGAATATAACATGAAACAAGAAATAAATTGTAGACAGTAAAACTTTTATGATAACATTTATAAAAATGAAAGAATCATGTAGGAAGAAGTTGTGATTCTACAGTAAAAATGTAATAGAGCAGCAATGCTCACAAACTGAGAAGGCAGCCTTTGATTCATGAGAAGGCATGAAGGGATGTCATTTTCAGATGCTAAGGTAGCATCTTTACACATAAAAAAAAAAAAAAAAAAAACATGCCAGTAATGTTTTGTAGTGTCAACTCTTTAGAAAAACATGACTGGGGCCCAAGAGAGGTCAAGAAATTATAGTCACACTATTTCAGGATGTATAATATGAAAATAAGCAAGACTTATAATAAAAACTATCCTTAATCAAATAATACAGTCATTAATTTTCCTTGCCTACATTTCTACTAGAAACCATCACTGAAACTTAAAAGCTTCATTTACATCCATGTTACCAGTTCCAGCCATTTACTGTGGAGATTCGTTTGAGCAATGGCTCTAAAGGTCCTTTGTTTCTCGACTTGTAATGGTTTGGTAATGGTTGGTTACTCCACACAGAGAAGGTTATATGGTAGTTTCATTATACAAGATTTTATAGTATCAGGATCAGCATATTCTTTTATAATAATGCTCATATTAGTGTAAAAATTTGCACAATATTCATATGAAAGTCATAGAACAAATGCATTCTCTATATTTTATTTCATCGAATATTGAAACAAAGATTTTTTTTATTAAAAAAGGAAGAACGTGTACATACAGAACATACTACCTTTATTTCATAAAGGTGCATATATATGTAATTCATATAATGTCTTTCTATTTAATGTTATAGCAAATTAAGGGGTTTTGTTGTTTCTTTTTAAATTTTTTTTAATTTATTAAGTATTTTTTCTTCATTTACATTTCAAATGCTATCCCTAAAGTCACCTATACCCTCCCCAGCGTGCTGCTCTCCAACTCACCCAACTCACTCCTGCTTCCTGGCCTTGGTATCCCCTGGTACTGGGGCATATAATCTTCGCAAGACCAAGGGCCTCTCCTCACATTGATGGCCGAATAGGCCATCCTCTGCTACATATGCAACTAGAGACACAAGCTTTTTTTTTGGGGGGGGGGTGTTACTGGTTAATTCATATTGTTGTTCCTCCTGTAAGGTTGCAGACCCCTTTAGCTCCTTGGGAACTTTCTCTAGATCCTTCATTGGGGGTTCCTCTGTTCTATCCAACAGATAATTGTGATCCTCCACTTCTGTATTTGCCAAGTGCTGGCATAGCCTCACAAAAGATAGCTATCATGGTCCTGTCAGCATAAGTTTTCTAGCATATGCAATAGTGTCTGGGTTTAGTGGTTCTTTATGGGATGGAGCAGTCTCTGGATAGTTCTTCCTTCCATCTAACCTCTGAACTTTGTCTCTGTAACTCCTTCTATGGGTATTTTCTTCCCCATTCTAAGAAGGAACAAAGTATCCACAATTTGGTCTTCCTTCTTCTTGAGTTTCATGTGTTATGCATATTGTATCTTGGGTATTCTAAGTTTCTGGGCTAATATCCACTTACAAGTGAGTGCATATCATGTGTGTTCTTTTGTGACTGGGTTATCTCACTCAGGATGATATCTTCTAGATCCATCCATTTGCCTAAGAATTCCATAAGCTCATTGTTTTTAATAGCTGAGTAGTACTCCATTGTGTAAATATACCACACTTTTGTATCCATTCCTCAGTTGAGGGACATCTGGGTTCTATCCAGCTTCTGGCTATTATAAGTAAGGCTGCTATTAACATAGTGGAACATGTGTCCTTATTATAAGTTGCAACATCTTCTGGGTATATGCCAAGATTTTTAATATACATAATATTCCTTTATAACCCATCAAACACATTATATCGGATGCCAGAAAAAATGAATGACAGTTTAGCCATCTCCTCCCATGCTTCATACTCAATGAGTTATTAGGTCAGCACAGGTATGTTTCAGCTATATTTTTGAAACTGAAGTATATATGGATAGGACTCCTCAAAAATAAATAATGATAATGATAAAATAATTTTAAAATGAAGGAAAGACAGAAAAAAGAAATAAGAAATTACACTCAGATTCACCCTAAATTAGAGTTGCCACATACAAACATTAAGTGAAAGCATGTGGTTCACCATTCACTCTCTGTGGCTAATTCTGATAGTATCTGTCAAGAGAGGTTTCTCAGGTACACTGAGAATGCAATTTTGAATCCTCTTCTGTTTTATATTTCCAGCAGAAATCTCCTTGTATCTTACTTTCAAAATAGGTTATAATCAATGCCTGAATTCTTTCAAGAAGCCATTTAATAAAAATGACATCCTAGTGTATTCTTTTAATATTCCATTGTTCATATCTTCTTCTTCCTACCTCCTCCACTCTTCTTTCCTTCTTTCCTTTCTTTCTTTCTTTCTTTCTTTCTTTCTTTCTTTCTTTCTTTCTTTCTTTCTTTCTTTTCCCACTTCTTTTGTACTCTGTAGAGCTGGATTAGTAGAAAGATATTGTTTAAATCTGGATTTGTCATAAAATATGTTGGTTTATCCAACTATTGTGATTGAGATTTTGCTGGGTATTGTATCCTGGGTTTCATTTGTGTTCTCTTAGGATCTGGAGGACATCTGTCCAGGATCTTCTGGTTTTTAGAGTCTCTTTATATACATCAAGGAAATCCAGAACATCATAAGAACATTTTAAACACCTGTGCTCCACCAAATGAGAAAATCTGAAAGAAATGTTTAATTTTCATGATAGCACAGATAAATAATTTAAGTAGGCCTATAACATCTAGTGAAATAAAAGCAGTATTAAAAGTCTCCAAACTAGAGACTTATATGGTTTTATAACAGAATTCCTCTAGAATTTAAAAGAAGAATTAATGTTAATACTTCTTAACTTATTCCATAAAATAGAATAAAAAACAATATTTTCAGATTTATTCTATGAGGCCACAGTTACCTTGAATCCCAAACTATATACTGAAGTCCCTGGCACATATGGAGCAGAGGACTAACTTGTCTGGCCTCAGTGGGGAAAGGAAGTGCCTCATACTTTAAAGACTTGATGTTCCAGGGAAGGGAGATATGGGGCAGGAGCACCTTCTCACAGGCAATGGATGAACAACTGTGGGAAGGGGGACCAGGAGAAAGGACAATGTTTGGAATGTAAATAATACAATTATTATTTAAAAGTCTCTACAAAGAAGAGAATTATAGACTTATTTCATTGATGAAGTTACATGAAAAATACTTGCAAACTTAATCCAAGAACATATTAAGTATTCATTCAGTATGATTATTCAACATGATCAAGTAGGCTTCATCTAAGAAATGCAGGGAAAGTTTCAATATATAAAATCCTAATCTAGCCTTCTAATATCCTACTTCAGTACCTAATTTAATCCATCATATAAACAAAGTGAAAGATAAGACAGTAACAACAAAAAATGCACATTACAAAAAGCAAAGCAACAACCCCTTCCTGACTTGGTCATCATATAAGATGCAGAAGAGCATTTGATAAATTCAAACACCTCTTTATGATAAAAATACTGATGAGATTAGGGATACGAATAACATACCTAAATGCAATAAAAGCAATTTTCAATAAGCCTATAGCAACATCAAGTTAAGCAGAGAGAAATTCAAAGCAATTACTCTAAAATCAAGAACATGACAGGGTTGCTCCTGCTCTCCTTTTCTATTCAATATAGTATTTGACATTTTATCTAGAGCAATAAAACCACTGAAGGAGATCAAATAATAAAATGATATGATAGTATACATAAGTGACACTAAAAATTCCACCGTGGTACTCTTATAACTGATAAACTTTTGGTAAATTGGCTGGGTACAAGATTAAATTTTTTAAAAAGTTCATAGCCCTAATACATGCAAATGACAAACTGTCTGTGAAAGCAATCATAAAACAATAGCTATCACAATAATCTCAAGTAATATTAAATATCTTTAGGTAACTCTAACCAAGCAAGTAAAAGAGTTGTGAGACAAAAACTTCAAATCTTTGAAGGAAGAAATTGGAAAAGATTTCAGAATATGTAAATATTTCCCATGAGCATGGATTAGTAGGATTAACATAATAAAAATGGTGAGCCTACTAAAACAAATTACTACTAACAGTTTCAAGGAAATACCCATAAAAATCTTAACACATACATGGAAAGGACAGTTTTCACCATCTCATGGAACAACATAAACACCAGGATAACACAACCTTTAATTTTTAAAGAAATGCTATAGGAATCTCCATCCATAATCACAAAGATAAAATAATTAAAAATATTATATTGGCAGAAAGGCAGACATGCTGATCAATGGAATTGATCTGAAGACCCAGATATATATCCAAGCACATATGGATATATGATTTTGAAAAAAGAAGTCAGAAATACACCTGAAAAAGGGCAGCATCTTTAACATACTTAATTATCGTGGAAATACATATTAAAACTTCTTTGACAGTCCATGTTAAGCCTGTCAAAATTGCTAAGATCCATAATACAGGTAACGACTCATTCTGCCAACTGAAGCATTACTCCAGTGCTGGTGGAAGAGAAAACTTGAACAGCCATTTTTAAAACCAATACGATGCTTCCTCAGAAAGATGGGAATCAACTTTCCTCAAGATATAGCTATGTAACATTTGGACATACACCCAATGGATACTTCATTTTAGCCTAAAGATATTGGCTCAACCATATTCATTTGGCTTTTTTTTCATAATGTCCAGATAATTGGAAAAAAATAATAAACCTAGATTTCCCTCACAGAAGAATGAATGAGAAAACACGATACAACTGTCTAATGAACTATTACTCAGTTCTCAGAAATTTTATTTATTTTTTTTTTGTTTGTTTTTTTGAGACAGGGTTTCTCTGTGTGCCCTGGCTGTCCTGGAACTCACTTTGTAGACCAGGCTGGCCTCGAACTCAGAAATCCGCCTGCCTCTGCCTCCCGAGTGCTGGGATTAAAGGCGTGCACCACCACGCCCGCTGAAGTTCTCAAAAATTTACATCATAAAATTTACAGATATGAAAAATTTACTAGGATGAAACTAGAAAAATTTATTCTATTTGATCTGAAGGTAAGGCAGTTGCTATCTCCCTAACATAGATGCTAAGAACCAAATTCATGTACTAAAGAGCAGTAAACATTATAAACTGGAATATATATTTATTCCTGGCTGATAAATGCTGTGCCAGTATCTGAATGAAAGAATCAATACTCTCCTGTACATCTTTAACTCTAGAAGCAAACAGAAACACCAAGAATTTCATGAGTAAATACAGTCTCATGTATTTTTCTGGATTCTGGAGAATTATACAATTTTGAATTTTCTTTTCTTTTTTACATTTCTTTTTTTAATTTTAATTAATTTATTTTTTACATGCCATATGCCCCCCCCATTCACTCTCTGACTGTTCCACATCCTATAACTCTTCTTCACCTCCCTGTAAATAGCCACATTACCGCCTCTCTGGCAAGAACAGACGTGGCCACCTGAATCCTTCTGCAAGCATACCTTTATTACATCATGCGGAGAAAGAGGGTGAGCCCAAAATGGGTCCCGCTTAAATACACCTCAGTGTGACGTGTGTCGTCAGGATTGGCTGACTGCCCATTACCTCAAGTTATGCCCGGGATGGGCGGTGACTTATGTGGCTTTGTAACAAGCACATGCGCACTGAACTTGTTTGCTTGTCCCAGGTTGGGGGGGGGGGGGTGACAGGATGTCGGCGCCAACTTGGAATGGCGGCAGAACCAGCTCGGGCGCGGCTCTCTACACCTCCCTGTGTCCACATGGATGTCCCTATCCCCCACTCCACCTGATCTCTAAACTCCTTGGGGCCTTCAGTCTCTTGAGGGATAGGTATATATCATCTCTGAATGAACACAGACCTGGCAGTCATCTACTCTATGTGTGCCAGGGACCTCATAGCAGCTGGTATATGCTTCCTCTTTCGTGGTCCACTGTTTGAGAGATCTCGGGGGTTCGGATTAATTGGGACTGCTGGTCCTCCTACAGGAGTGCCCTTCTCCTCAGCTTCTTTCAGCCTTTCCTAATTCAACAACAGCATCAACTGCTTCTGTCCATTGGTTAAGTGCAAATATCTGCATCTGACTCTTTCAGCTGCTTGTGTGGTCTTTCAGAGAGCAGTCATGATAGGTCCCTTTTTGTGAGTGCTCCACAGCCTCAGTAAAAGTGTCAGGCCTTGGGATCTCCCCTTTTGCTGGATCCTACTTTGGGCCTGTCGCTGGACCGTTTTTTCCCCTCAGGGCTCCTCTCCATTTCCATCCCTTTGGTTCTTTCAGACAAGAACAATTATGGGTGAGAGTTGTGACTATGGGATGGCATCCCGGTCCCTGACTTGATGTCCTGTCTTCCTGCTGGAGGTGGCTGTATAAGTTCCCTGTCTCGATTGACTACATTTCATCTAAAGTCCTTGTCTTTGAGTCCCAAGATTATCTCAAGTCTAAGATCTCTGGTGCATTTTTGTAGGGTGCCCCCAACCTCCTATTTCCTGAAGTTGCCTATTTCCATTCTTTCTGCTGGCCCTCAGGGCTTCAGTCCATTTCCCTCACCCAATACCAGATCAGGTTCCCCTCTTTCCCCCACTTCCCTCCTCTTCACTTTCCCTACAATGTCCCTCCCTCCCTCCCTCCCTCCCTCCCTCCCTCCCTCCCTCCCAACCTCCCTACTTGTGATTGCTTTCTTCTCTTTCCCAAGTGGGACTGAGGCATCCTCACTTGGGCCCTTCACCTTGTTGACCTTTTTTACTTTTTAATTTTTTGGATATTTTCTTTATTGACATTTCAAGTGTTATTCCCTTTGCTGGTTTCCCTCCCTCCCTCAAATACCCTATCACATCTTCCCTCCTCCTGCTTCTATGAGGGTGTTCCTCTACCCATCCATCCACTCCCACTTCCTTGGCCTTGATTCCCTTACACTGGGGCATCTATTGGTCCTTCATAGGACCAAGGACCTCTCATCCCATTGATGCATGACAAGGCCATCCTTTGCTAAACAAGCAGCTGGATCCATGTGCACTCCTTTGTTGATGGCTTAGTCTCTAGGAGTTTTGGAGGGTCTGGTTGGTTGATGTTGTTCTTCCTATGGGGTTGCAAACCCCTTCAACTCCTTCAGTCCTTTCTCTAAGTCCTCTATTGGAGACCCCACTGTAAATATTCACCTCTGTATTTGTAACTCTCTGGAAGGGCATCTCAGGAGACAACCATATCAGGCTCCTTTCAGCATGCACTTCTTGGCATCCATTGAGTTCTGTGGACTGTATCTTGGGTTTGAATTTTCTTTCTTAATTGATCCTAATATTAGAAATGTGAATTATTAAAAAAAGTGAAGTGTGAAAAGTGACAACTATTTTTCTTTTGTTCGATATGTGTTTTAAAATGTTGTCTATTTTAATGTAACTTAAAGGAGTTGTTTATTTTCTTTTTAAATGATTTTCTATATATTGAAAAATTAAGTGGTGTTCAGTAACTTTGCCATCTAATTTAATGAATGACATTGAGGAAAAAGCAGGTACCTTGCGACAAATACACTTTAAAATTTAGATGAATTATATATATATATATCAAAAACTTGCAAGATGCAAGAGAGACAGACTGAGAGAGCAGAAAGGGTATTCTGGTACATCAGTAGAACCTTTAAACAAATGCAAAGTCTGAAGGCTGGATTACTGATCTAATTTATTCTTTTATAAGGATTGTGTGCTCATCTTAAGTGTTGATTTTGTTAGTAGATGTTTTTTAACTGTCAAGTTTATATATGCATAAACAATTAGGCTGTACTTGAAATACATATAGTAACAAATCTTATACTGTGAACCCATGCAGAAGGAAAAAGTAGCCCTGCCTTTTCCAGCTGGTGGCATTTGGAAAGGCAGAGCTTCTATGTAGACAATTTTAGCTATCTTTGGGTGGATTGCAGTTTCAGTGTTAAAAAAGCAACACTTCCACATTTTAGAATGCAAAATAAGACGATTTCTTTCGAGAAGAAAGTACTCACTGCATAAGCAAAGTTTATTATCCAACCATCCTTGATTTGTATATTATTACCATTTCCTGGAAATCCCCAAATATGCCTCTATTCACATTTTGTCATTTCTTTTGCATCAGCGAGCTTTATAAAACTCAAGTTTAGATTTTTGTAACAAGTAGTGTGGTTTTTTTCTAAAGTTGGAGTCATTTATTTGGACAGATAGTCCTTTTATGGGAACACATTGGACATTCTTATTATATACCACGATAAGAGTATATAATGTTTCTATTTATGAAAGTGTAGTTGAGAAAATATTACTTGTTTCATAAAAAGCCACATTTTATAGTGGGTGTGACTAATTTCTCATTAGCTATACTGAGCATGGAGATCACTGTGATGACTGTTTTAATGAAGCTCAACATCATTTATCATTGACTTGAAGTTTCACTTCAGGTTTTCCTTATTAATTTTTTGGACTTCTAATGTGAAGAAATCACAGTCATTGTGTCTTTAGTCAATGTATCATTTGATGTAGGCTAAAGAATCGTATTCTTGACTCTACTAGATTTGTTATGATTGATACTTCAGTATTATTTTTGATAAATTTAAAAGCATTAAGTAATGCACACAAAGATACTCAATGTGATGGTTGTTGTGTTAAATATATTCTTCAACAAGTGTTCCTATAGTGTGGGTCTCCTGTGAGGTTTTGATAGTGCTGCAGGATATGTGCATAATTAGCAAACATCTAGTAGACATCTCCATAAATGAATTTTAATTTTTTTGTACTTTCTATCTGCTAAGCTTTGAGATTCAGCTGCATACTGGATAATTCATATTCTATGAAAATGCCCAAGCTTTCCTATTTTTGTTCCTGGCTCATGTTTTATCCTCCACATGGAATGTTCCTTTTCATCATTTATGCCTGTGAAATCCCAAATCTGTGAAAACCTCAAACCTTCTTCCCATGCATGCTCTATAACTCCCTCCAGTGGAATCATACACCATCTCTTTTAAGATCATAAAATTACATGCCTTCACTAGCAAAATGGTTCTGATCTATATTTCAGTCACTTGTATGTCTATTCTTTTAACACTGATATTTGTTTTTTTATAGAAAGGTTGCATTGTGTTTATATAATAGTTGTATTAGATAGATTTTCTTTTTATATACATACATATGTATTTGTCATTTGCTTTACCTATTTCTTGTAATAGTAAATACTTTTCAATTAACTTTCTAATTGATAGTGTACCTTATGAATTACTTTTTTATATACCTAAAAATATTGAAAATGAAAAGGGGCTGGTTAATCTACAAATACTGAGAATATTATAATGATGCTACATGATGCTAATTTTCTAGAAAATGTTCTTTAAAACCCTGCAAATAAAACTGGAGAATGCATAGTAATTAAGTACCCTTTCTGCTCTTTCAGAGGAACTGAATTTCGTTCTCAGCACCCACATCCACATACTCAAAGCCTTCAGCTTTGTAGGATCCAATATCATCTTCTGGCTTCCTTGGGTACTCACATACATGTGGCATATACAGAAATAGAAATAGAAATATAGAAATGGAAATGGAAATAAATAGAAATATAGAAATTGAAATATAGAATTAGAAATAGAAGTAGATATATAGAAATAGAAATATAGAAATAGAAACAGGGGTGGATAGACAGATAGACAAGCAGACAGACAGAGAGAGATAGACAGACAGACAGAGATAGACAGACAGATATATAGAGAAAGACAGACAGACAGACAGACAGACAGACAGACAGACAGATTGTGAATACAGAAGTGTTGTGATAACCTAACAGTTATTAACTGTGGTAATAACATACAAATCATTTTAAAAAGGATGAAAATATGGATGCATAATATTCCTAACATAAACCAGTTTTACATTGTTTATGTAGAGTTACCTTTCTGTGTGTCAAGTGATTACAGTATAAATTGATACTGACTCTGTGTATTTCTAATTGACACTAAAAGTAAATATAAAGTAGTATATAATAAATGATGACTATAAAATTGGAATTAATCCCTTTTTTTCATTTATCTATTAGTTACTAAAGCAATCCTGAGAGTATGATACAGTACAAAGCTTAAACTTGCAAGGTTATCTAATCTTGCCCTTACTCACTTGTGGTTTTGATCTTGTCCAATCAAAAACTGTTCTTTGAAGTGGAAGTTTCATACTTTTTGCCACATTTCTTAAATCTTAAATACACATGGAAATAAGAGTTGACTTCAAATATAACTGATATAATATGTATGTGTTTGAATTATGTTTGTTTAGGAAGTATAAATTGGTATTAATCTATTGATTTGATTTCTTAGAATGCATTTTTCCAAACATATATATACCACTCCAAGCTAAGTCAATTAAGAAAACTGAATTAATTATGGGAAATAGGAAAACTATAATTGCTTTCTTTATTTTTCTTTCTTGGAGAAAGGAGATGCATTTGATGATAATGGTTAATAACAGCAACATGAGAAACCTACTTAAATCTACCAATAAAGCACTAGTTAGAAGATCATACTCACCTACCAATAATAATATAAACTAGATTAAAGTATTCAGAGAAAAGCAATAGTGTGCCAGAAATCTGTATAGATAGCCATTTTCATTATTTTGATTCATATGAGCTTATTAGTGGGATAATATAAAGAGCAATAATTTTTATTTTAATTTTTTATTAGATATTTTCTTCATTTACATTTCAAATGCGATCCCCTTTCCTAGTTTCCTCTCTGGAAGTCACCTATACCCTCTCCCCATGCTGCTCCCCAACTCACCCAATCCTGCTTCCTGGCCCTGGCATTCTCCTCTACTGGGGCATATAATCAACCTTCAATCAAGGGCCTCTCTTCCCATTGATGGCCGAATAGGCCATTCTCTGCTACATATGCAACTAGAGACACAAGTTCTAGGGAAGTGCTGGTTAGTTCATATTGTTCTTCCTCCTATAAGGTTGCAGACCTCTTTAGCTCCTTGGGAACTTTCTCTAGATCTTTCATTGGGGGCTTTGTATTTTATCCAATAGATGGCTGTGAGCATCCATTTCTGTATTTGCCAGGTACTGGCATAGCTTTACATGAGACTGCTATATCAGGGTCATGTCAGCATAAGCTTGCTGGTATATGCAATAGTGTCTGGGTTTGGTGGTTGTTTATGGGATGGATCCCCAGATGGAATAGTCTCAGGATGATGCTTCCTTCTGTCTCTGCTTCGAAAACTTTGTCTCTGTAACTCCTTCTATGAGTATTTTGTTCCCCATTCTAAGAAGGAACAAAGAATCCACACTTTGCTCTTCCTTCTTCTTGAGTTTCACGTGATTTGCAAATTGTATCTTGGGTATTCTAAGTTCTGGGCTAATATCCACATATCAGGGAGTGCATATCATGTGTGTTCTTTTGTGATTGGGTTACCTCACTCAGGATAATGACCTCCAGATCCATCCATTTGCCTAAGAATTTCATAAATTCATTGTTTTTAAAAGCTGAGTAGTACTCTATTGTGTAAATGTACAACATTTTCTGTATCCATTCCTCTGTTGAAGGACATTTAGGTTCTTTCCAGCTTCTGGCTATTATAATTAAGTCTTCTATGAACATAGTGGAGCATGTGTCCTTATTACAAGTTGGAACATATTCTGGGTATATGCCCAGGAGAGGAATTCCTGTATCTTCCAGTAGTACTGTGTCCAGTATTCTGAGGAATCACCAGACTGATTTCCAGAGTGGTTGTACCAACTTGCAACCCCACCAGCAATAGAGGAGTATGCCTCTTTCTCCACATCCTTGCCAGCATCTGCTATCACCTGAATTTTGGATCTTAGCCATTCTGACTGGTTTGAGGAGGAATCTCAGGGTTATTTTGATTTGCATTTCTCTGTTGATTAAGAGCGTTGAATATTTCTTTAGGTGCTTCTCAGCCACTCAGTATTCCTCAGTTGAAAATTCTTTGTTTAGCTCTGTACCCCATTTTTTAATAGGGCTATTTGATTTTCTGGAGTCTAGCTTCTTGAGTTCTTTGTATATATTGAATATTAGTGCCCTATCAGGTTTAGGATTGGTTAAGATCCTTTACCAATCTGTTGGTGGCGTTTTTGTCTTATTGACAGTTTCTTTTGCCTTATAGAATCTTTGCAATTTTATGAGGTCCTGTTTGTCAATTCTTGATCTGACAGCACAAGCCATTGTTGTTCTGTTTAGGAATTTTTCCCCTGTGCCCATATCTTTGAGGCTTTTCTCCACTTTCTCCTCTATAAATTTCAGTGTCTCTGGTTTTATGTGGAGTTCCTTGATCCACTTACACTTGAGCTTTGTACAAAGAGATAAGAATGGATCAATTCTTATTATTCTACAAGATAACTACCAGTTGAGTCAGCACCATTTGTTGAAAATGCAGATTTTTTTTCCCCTCCATGGATGGTTTTATCTCCTTTGTCAAAGATCAAGTGACCAGAGGTGTGTGGATTCATTTCTGGGTCTTCAATCCTATTCCATTGATCTATCTGTCTGTTGCTGTACCAGTACCATGCAGGTTTTTTTTTTTTTTTTTTTTTTTTTTTATCACAATTGCTCTGTAGTACAGCTTGAGGTCAGGCATGGTGATTCCACCAGAGCTTCTTTTATCATTGAGAATAGTTTTTGCTATTCAAGGTGTTTTGTTATTCCAGATGAACTTGCAAATTGCCCTTTCTAACTCAGTGAAGAATTGAGTTGGTATTTTGATGGGGATTGCATTGAATCTGTAGATTGCTTTCAGCAAGATATTCATTTTGACTATGTTAATGCTGCCAATCCATGAACATGGGAAATCTTTCCATCTTCTGAGATCTTCTTCTATTTCTTTCTTCAGGGACTTGAAGTTCTTGTCATACAGATCTTTCACTTCCTTAGTTAGAGTCACACCAGGGTATTTTATATTATTTGTGACTACTGTGAAGGGTGTTGTTTTCCTAATTCTTTCTCAGCTTGTTTATCCTTTTTGTGGAGAAAGGCCACTGATTTGTTTGAGTTAATTTTAAAACCAGCTACTGCACTGAAGCTGTTTATCAGGTTTAGGAGTTCTCTGGTCGAATTTTTAAGGTCACTTATATATACTATCATATCATCTGCAAATAGTGATATTTTGAGTACTTTCTTTCCAATTTGTATCCCCTTGACTGCTCTTGTTGTCTATTTGTGAAGAGCAATAATTTTAAAATCGTAAAATCTTATAATAATACGAACTGTTTGTACAAACTTACCTTCTCACTTACTGAATAATTAAATTCCACCTATACACTTTCTCAGACAGGAATTGGAATAATTCAATTTTTGATGAATTTTCTAATCACTTTTGGAAAATTTCAGATTATGGCTAAAAGGTTTATTTTTTTTTCCTGTATATGTGAGTCTGTGTGTTTGTGTGCTTCATCTATATATCACTATCTTCCCTTTCTCATCATTCCCATCTCTCTTCCCTCTGAAAATTTATCTAGCTCACACAAGGATGGTGTTGCTAGATTATCATCTCTACTAGTATTACTCTATTCAAACACATACATAAATACTGTCCTTGAAGTCTGATCCCAGCTGCATCATAATCACTGAAAAGCTCACCCTTACCACAAGATAACAAGTTAGCCTGTTACTGTTTAAGAGGTGATGAAAGACACGATTCTTGAAATAGTAACAAAGACCTTATTCCTCACAGCAGAGAAGTTACTCCAGCGATCATGCTCATCATTCTTAGCATATTGTCATCAATGTCCCAGAGTAGACATGAATGGGATGATGTGATCACAATTGAGTAAGCATGAACTTGGCTATAACTTGCTTCATCTCTGCCACAGAGAGAATATGTATTTATTATTCTAGATGGCTACCAGTATTACCTCTTCCTAAGAGGCAGATGCCATGTTTTATAAATAAGAAGATAATATGAATTCAGGGGTCACAGGGTAGTCATAAATGAGAGGGGCATCAGGGATACTTTTTCCTAATGAATAGTAGTAATCCTGATCATTATTTATTACAGACAATGAATATTTATATTCTTTACTTATTTGTTGTGATGAAACAGTGTCAACAAAAGCAACCTAGAGATGATAGAGTTTATTTTGGCTTACCGGTCCATAGGAATAAAAATTTATTACACTAAGGGCACAGATTCAAGCATGAAAGAGGAACAGGGAGCAGGGAAAACAAACTCAAAGTGAAACATAGTTATAAAAATCTCAAATCCCACTCCTAGTGACAAATTTTCCCCAATAAATCCACATCCCATAAACCTTCCTTGACAGTACCATCAACTGAAGATCAAATGTACATGTACCTTAGCTTATTGGGGCATTATTATTTAAATACTAAACTACTTATAAATTGGTAAAGTTTGTTGGTAGGGGCAAGTTCTGAAGCCACTTTTTATTGCATGTTGTTCTTCTTTCTTAAAAAAAATGTGTTTATTCAAAGTGAGACCATTAATCTTTATTCTCAATTTATACTAGCTTCCAACCATCATATGCAATAGTTTGAATAAAAATGGTCATTCTTTCAGTCTTGATTCACACTTTGTCTCAGTAACTCATTCCATGGGTATTTTGTTTCTCATTCTAAGAAGGAACAAGTTATCTACACTTTGGCCTTCCTTCTTCTTGAGTTTCACGTGTTTTGCAAATTGTATCTTGGGTATTCCAAGCATCTGGGCTAATATCCACTTGTCAGTGAGTGCATATAATGTATGTTCTTTTGTGTTTGGGTTACCTTACTTAGGATGATATCCTCCAGATGCATCCATTTGCCTAAGAATTTCATAAATTCATAGTTTTTAATAGCTGAGTAGTACTCTATAGTGTAAATGTACCACATTTTCTGTATCCATTCCTCTGTTTACAGACATCTGGGTTCTTTCCAGCTTTTGGCTATTATAAATAATGTTGTTATGTACATAGTGGAGCATATGTCCTTATTACATGTTGGAGCATCTTCTGTGTATATGCCCAGAAGTAATATTGCTAGACTCTATGGTAGTACTGCGTCCAGTTTTCTGAGGAACTGCCAAACTGATTTGCAGAGTGGTTGTACCAGCTTGCAATCCCATTATCAAAACCACCAAACCCAGACAATATTGTGGATCCCAACAAGAGCTTGCTGACAGGAGCCTGATATATCTGTCTCCTGTGAGGCTCTGTCAGTGCCTGACAAATACAGAAGTGGATGCTCATAGTCATCCATTGGATGAAGCATAGGGTCCCCAATGAGCTAGAAAAAGTACCCAAGGAGTTGAAGGGATTTGCAGCACCATAGGAGGAACAACAATATGAACTAACCAGTACCCCCAGAGCTCCCTGGGACTAAATCACCAACCAAAGAAAGCACGTGGTGGAACTTGTGGCTCTAGCTGTATATGTAGCACAGGATGGCCTGGTTGGTCATTGATAGGAGGAGAGGTCCTTGGTCCTGTGAAGGTTTTTTGTCCCAGTATAAGGGAATGGCAGGGCCAGGAAGCATGAGTGGGTGGGTTGGTGAGCAGTGATAGGGGGAATGGGATAGGGTGTTTTTGGAGGGGAAACCAGGAAAGGGGATAACATTTGAAATGTAAATAAAAGAAAGAATGGTCTCTAAGCATGTGTATGTATGTATGTATATATATATATATATATATATATATATATATATATATATATATTTGTTGTTGTTGTTTGTTTGTTTGTTTGTTTGTTTGTTTTTTACCCCACTTGGTGGAATTGTTTGAGCATAATAGGAAGTGTGGCTTAGAGGAGGTGTGACATGGGAAGTGAACATTGAGTTTCCAAAGGCCCATACAACTCCCAATTAGCTCTTCCTCTACCTCTTGCTCATATATCAGATGTATGCTCTCACTACTGCTCCTGTATACTGTCTGATTGCTTGTCTGATTGCTCATATATCAGATGTAAGCTCTCACTACTGCTCCTGTATACTGTCTGATTGCTTGCTGCCATACTTCCTGCCATGATTGTCATGAACATACCCTTTGAAACTATAATCTCCTACAAACACTTCTATAAGTTGTCTTGGTCATGCTGTTGTATTAGTCACAGCAATAAAAAAGTTACAATGACAACATAGAAATACATCTCTGAGTGTGTTTATAGAAATATTTAAAAAAAAAAAAAAAAAAAAAAGACCTGCCCATAATGTGGGTGGCACCCTCATGTGAGATAGTGTCCCAATTGAAAGGAAGGTCCCAATTACTGATGGACAAAACATTTTTTTCTGCCTTCTGTTGTGGTCTCCCCCCCCCCCATGCCAGCTCAAGGCTGGGACCTCAGTCCTGATGTCTCTGAAGACATGCCACAGGAAGCCACATACATTGTGGTTCTCCAGTCAAGGTTGGTTTCCATTGTTGTGCTAATCTACACCTGTCTTCTCTGGAGGCTGCTTCCAGCTGGGACATTCCACAACTTCAAACTTCTCACCACATTCCAGATGCCTGTGCAGAACTGGGGGTGGGTGGGGGTTGGAGGGGTTCCCTTGAGATTATGCAGAGAGATTTTTTTTTTTCAATAAATAGGCAGACATGTTTTGACTGGAGAACTTACTCAGTGTTTTATTTTTTTGTCTCCCACCTAGTCCTAAGGATCCCCAGTCTGCCTCCCAGGGAACCCAGGTTTTGTGGGGGACTGGGGGTCAGACCCCAACAATCTGTCTGTAGATAAAATGGGACCTGCTGCCCCTAGCTACTGCTTTTATTACCCTTCTCTCATTTGGTCAGCTGAATCTATTAGTCACTAAGCTGAATAAAGCCTGCCTGTCATCTTTTTTTAAGTCAAGCATTTGGTGGTAGCAATGAGGGAAGTAGCTAATATAAATAATAGATCACAAAAATAATAAATCAAAATTTGAAAAAAAAGATAATGTGCTTAGTGGTGGTGAGATATGAAATAATAAACATACTCAATATGCTGCTAATAGTAGTAAAATTAGTGGCCCAAGCTTTGTGAGCGCCCATGTTCCCAGGTTAGTTTACTCTGGGGATCTTCTGGTGTTCTTGTCCCCTCACTTCTATCCCTATTTGTCTACAAGACTCCCTGGGCTCCACATAATGCTTGGCTCTGGGTCTTTTCATTTGCTTCCATCTGCTCCTGAAGCCTCTAAGGAGACAGTTATGCTAAGTTCCTGTCTGAAAGCATAGTAAAGTATCAATAGTGCCAGGGATTGGCTTTCTCACATAGTGTGGGTCTCAAGTTGAGGCAGTCATTGGTTGGCTGTTCCCTCAGGCTCTTCTCCATCTTTTTGCCTGCACATCTTATAGGCAAGACAAATTGCACTGAAGATTTTATGGGTGTATTGATGTCCCCTCCCTCCTCTAGAAGTCCTTCCTTGTGGGGCTGTGGGTGTAGGCTCTGGGCAGCAGGGTTTGCAAAACCTTTTGCTGCAGTGGAAACCTGTGAGAGGTAATGACTGAGGGAGCAGGGAGGAAGCTGGTCAGGAACATTGTGAAGAGAGAGAGAGAGAGAGAGAGAGAGAGAGAGTAAAAAGTCTAGTTTTTGAACTAAATGACTCAATGTCTTGGGCAACTTGGAGGACTGATGTAGGTCTCTGTGTGCACAGTGTTTCCTTTAGCTGGTTCCATCTCTCACTTGGATAGTGTAACCATCCTCTCTGCTACCATTTGTGAGGCTGTGGGTGTGTGGGAAGAGGGGGGGGATAGAGAAAGCACACATCTGGCCAGAGTTCCTGTGCTCTGGGCAGGTAGACGCAGGAGGACTGTCAGACGCTTTCCATGCGATCCTGGGTGGACATCTGGCTGTGTGAAGGGACTGACCCCACACGGCAGTGGGGGGTGGACAAGGGGTAGCCGCTGGTACTAGGTTCTCAGTCTCTGGCATCCCATGCTGGAGGAGCTGAGAACAGAATACTGGCCCCAGGGTGGCACTAGGCCCCAGAGATAAGAGAAGAGGGGACAGGGAGAAAGAGGAGGGGGACGCTGGGTGGTTCCTCCCACACAGGCAGGAGTTCTTAGTCCTGTCCATGGCTGGAGCACAGGAAGGCCTTCTGACAGAAGAGGCTCCTTAAAAGAAAACCTATCCTATCATCCAAGCACAGTGGGCCTTGATGAACAGACATTCTTGGGACCTTCCATCTACAGATGAACTCTCTTGGCAAAGCCAATTGCTGCTGAACTTAGAAAAAGTTACATGATAGTAAGGAAAACATAATGTCTTCCTAGATTAATTAATTGCTGTTCAAAACTGATGTTATTACCCTCAAATTGTACTACCCATGGAACAATTAATTGATTGTACAAACCCTTGCCTTCCCAACCCTTACCCTTAACCCTCCTTACTACTCTGGCTTTGTTGTGCTACTTCTCTAGGCTATATGTTTTCTTCTGACACTTCTACCCCACCCTAAATTTTCACCACAAATGATACAGGCACACCAGTGAGCTCCCCTTTTTATAAAAGCAAAAGGGGAATCTGTGGTGCAATGGACTATGTACAGACAGCTTGGCCTCCAGTTGAGTTGAGGTCTTGAACCCCAGTAAGACCCGGTGGTGGTAATTTTCATCTACATGGGACGGAAGGCATTCCCTCATGTCTCCTGGACCCCTGGCTCCTGTTGAAGTTATCACCCCCACATACCCCACAGGAGAGGCTCGGGGCTAGCAGTGACTAGACAATGTCCCAAGCTTCTGGCTTTCTGGCTAGCCTCCTCATAGTTACCTATAAGCAGCAAGATAACAAGGCCATTATAAGAGGGGCTGCTTGGCCCCTCCTCGCTCTCCTAAGCTTTTACTTTCCTTACTCCCTTACTCTCTAAGCTTTTGCCTCTCTCTAAGCCTTCACTTTTCTTACTCTCTAGCTCTCTTTCTCCCTTTCCCCCATCTCACCACATGGCCATGGCTGGTCTCTCTCTTTTCTACCTTCTCTCTTTACCCCTGCCTTTCTACAATAAAGCTCTAAAACCATAGACTGTCTCTGTTCATCAAGGCCCGCAGTGCTTGGAAGATGGGATAGGCTTTCTTCTAAGGAGCCGCTTCTAACCTCCCATCAGAAAGCCTTTGTCCTGTGCTCCAGCCAGGATGGGATTAAAGACTCTTGACTTCCTGGGAACCACCCAGCACCCCCCTCCTCTTTCCCCCTGCCCCCTCTTCCCATATCTCTGGGGCCTAAGGCTGCCTCCAGGCCCTTATTCTGTTCTCAGCTTCTCCACTATATCCAGCATGGGATGCCAGAGACTGAGAACCTAGTACGGGGCTGCCCTTGTCCACCCTGCTGTGTAGGGTCAGTGGCTTCACACAGGGAGATGCCCACCAGGGGCTGGGTGGAAAGCAATTGGCTGTCCTCCTGAATCTGCCTGCCCAGAGCACAGGAATTCTGGCCGGACGCAGGCTGTCTCCTTCCCATCTCTTATCACACATCCACGGCACCACATTTCCTGGCTACAGGATGTAGCTACTTTAGTCTATGTTTCCCGAACTGGTAGGAATCTAAGCTAGGGTCATGCCTATAGACTCCCTTTCTTCTCTAGGTTCCCAAGCCTCCAACTGGTCAGCAGAGATGCCCCCACAGCCTTCATGCTGATTTCCATTCTCATTTCTAGGCTTCTCTAAATGCCCTTCTGCCTGTACATGATTGGAATCTGCGTTCTTCTAGTCATCAATTCTTCTACCCAGTCTACTCTCTCCATCCACCTGCCCATTCTACCTTGGGACCTCCTTATCTTCCAGGTACTTTGGGGCTCTGGATTGTAAAATGGTTATCCTGCACTTTATGGCTCAGGTCCATATTTTCTTCGATTAGATTTATTGTATGTGGTTTTACATTGAGGTCCTTGATACACTTGGAGTGAAGTTTTGTGAGGAGCCATGGATATGACTCTATTTGCATTCTTCTATATACTGACAACTACTTAAACCAGCAACATTTGTTGGAGATGCATTCTTTTAATCCATTGTATGGTTTGGGGTTCTTTGTCAAAAATCAAGTGTCCTTTCAATAAGATTTTCCAGTTTTATGGAATACAGGTGATTGAAGTAAGACCTAATGATTCTTTGGATTTCCTAATTACCTTTGGTTAGGTCCCCTTTGCATTTCTTATTTTGTTAACTTGGATATTGTCTTTCTGTCTTTTAGATAGTTTCACTAAGGGTTTGACTATCTTGTTGATTTTCTCAAAGAACCAACTTTTTATGTTGTTGATTTTTTTGTATTGTTTTCTTTGTTTCTAACTGATTGATTTCATCACTCATTTTTGACTATTTCCTTTCTTCTACTTCTCTTAGGTTTGCTTCTTTTTTTCCCAGAGCTTTCAGATGTACTTTTAAATTGCAGGTATGAAAACTTTCTAACTCCTTCATTAAGGCACTTAGTGCTATGAAGTTTCCTCTTAGCATTGCTTTCATTATGTAGCATAAATTTTGGTATGTCTTACCTTCATTTTCATTGAATTCTAGAAAGTCTTTCATTTCCTTATTTCTCCCCTTTCAATGAACAGAGAGTTGTTCAACTGTCATAGGTGTGTAGGCTTTCTGATGTTTCTGTTTTTGTTGATGTCTAGGTTTCATCTATGGTAAGATATAATGTGCTACTTCAATTTTCTTGTATCTGCTGAGGCTTGCTTTGTTGATTGAATATATGGTCAATTTAGGAGAAGGTTTCATGAGGTAATGAGAAGAAGTGATAGTATTTTGTGTTTGGATGTCTTGTTCTATAGATACATGTTAGATCCATTTGATTCCTAACATCAGTAGGTTTCATTATTTCTCTTTAGTTTTTGTCACCAGAACATGTCAGTTGATGAGAGTAAGATAGGTTTGTGTTTTCCTAGGGGTTTGTTGTTCTTGTTGTTGTTGTTGTTGTTTTCTGGCATGAACTTACCGATTTTCTGTTGTTTACTTAGGTGTGGTTATATTCTTTGGGTTGGAGTTTTGCTTTTAGTATTTTATGTAGTACTGGTTTTGAGGATAGACATTATTTAAATTTGGCTTTGCCTTGAAATATCTTGTTTTCTCCATCTAAGGTGACTGAGAGTTTTCCTGGGTATAATAGTCTAGGTTTGCATCTGTAGTTTTTTTAGAGGTTGCAATATATCTGTCCCAGGCTTTTCCAGCTTTTAGAGTCTCTGTTGAAAATTCTTGTAAACTCTGATAGGTCAGCCTTTATATGTTACCTGGCTTTTTCCCTATGGATTTTATTTTATTTTATTTTATTTTGTAAGGCAGAACTGGTGTATTTTTTTATTAGATATTTTCTTTATTTACATTTCAAATGTTATCCCCTTTCCTAGTTTTCCCTCTGAAAATACCCTATCCCCTCCCCCATTCCCCTACTCCCTAGCCCACTCACTCCCACTTCTTGTCCCTGGTATTTGTTTTAATTGTTATGTAAATTTGGTGCTTTAATTATTATGTGTCAGGAGGATTTTCTTTTATGGTCCAATATATTTGGTGTTTTGTAAGCTTCTTGTATGTTTACAGCTATATATTTCTTTAAGTTAGGGAAGTTTTCATCTATGATAGTTTTGAAGATAGTTTCTTGTCCTTGGAGCTGGCACTCTTCACCTTCTATTCCTATTATAATTTCACTAGGTCTTTTCATGATATCCCAGATATCCTAGATGTTTTGTGTCAGGAATTTTTCTTTAGATTTAACATTTCTTTGACTGATGTATCAATTTCTTCTATCATATCTTCTATGCCTGGATGTTCCTGTTCCTGTAGGTTTTTGGAAAGGAGCCTAACCTCAAAAATATTGGTGTGACAGGCCTCTGGTGGGTATCCTTAGTCTGCACAATGGAATTCAGTGGGTGGTTCAAGTGTCCATGTGCTGGATGTTCCCTTGGAGACAGAATAGGGAGGGGATTGGTGGGGGAAACAATTAGAGAGGTAGCCAGAAAATGGAGGTCCACCAGGATTGAAGGCCACTCAGGGCAGCTGGATGTACACCCAGAAGACTGGTAGGCAGGGGAAATGGTTTCAGGAAAAGGATCTAGCAGGTATGATTCTGGTTCAGTAAGTTTGGTCCCCATACAATTTTGAAACCCTAAATTAGCATGCAATTTGAAAATTAAAATTAATAAATTTAAACATGAGTTTTAGCATTTTCTTCTTTCAAGATCATATTGTTATTTATTAATAGTGACATCTCTTTATGTTTACTGTTGGAAAATTAAATAAATGATGTAAAACAATGTTCATTTGTAAAATGAATATTATTTAATACATAAAAGTACTAATTTCTCATCACTTAATGTAATTTAATACTGAGTGAATCCTATAATATTACAAATTTTGTGAGTTGATTTCAAAACATAATTGTAATATAATATGGTTTTTAATGATATATTAACATTATTGTTTGGGTTTGTAGTGCTGACACTTCAACTCAGAGTCTAGAATATAGTAGTAAGTGCTTTTCTACTGAGCCATATGCCTGTCCAGCCCTAACAATATTTTAGCTTTAAATCATATTGTCAATGCTCTAGAAAAATGTTATTTTATCTGGACTATGATCAAACATAAGATTCAACATCTAACACTTGACTATGCAGAGTATACAGATAGTGTAAATTTGCTACTATAATTTATTTGAATATTTTAAAACACCCAGGATACACCCCATAGGTCAAAAAAAGTTTAATAAACAGGAAGGCAGAAGAAGTGAAAATACTTTAATCCCACTTGAAAGGGGGAACAAAATAATCAAGAAGGGAGAGGGAAGGAGGGACCTGACTGAGAGAGGGGAGGGGTCATGGAAAGGGGAACAAGGTTAGATATGGGGGAGGCAAGAGAGAAGCCCAAAGGTCTAGGAGAATAAATAGAACTATGCAGCCTCTGGGAGTGGGAGGTTGGAGAACCCTCTAGAAAGTACCAGAGACTTGGGAGGTAGGAGACTCTCAGGACTCAGTGAAGGAAACCTTAGCCAAAATGCTCAATAGTAGAGAGAAAGAAATGCTAGAATTCACCTCCAGTAGAAAAACAGGGCCTCAAGTGGAGAGATGGCGTCACAAACCCACAGCCAGTATTTCTGACCCAGAATTGTTCATTTCTAAATGAACTGCAGGGAAAAAATGGAGAAGAGACAGAAGGAAAGTTGTTCCAGTGACCAGCACAACTTGGGATCTATCTAATAGGAGATGGGGAAGGTACCAAGGCCTGACACTATTACAGTTGCTATGGTGTATTTACATACAGGAGACTAGCATGGCTCTCCTTTAAGATGCCCTACGAGCAGCTGACTGAGACAGATGCAGATACTTGCAAACAATCATTGGACTGAAATCAGAGACCTCTGTGGAGGAATTAGGGGAAGTATTGAAGAAGATGAGGGGAATGGCAACCCCATAGGAATACCAGAAGTTTCAACTATCCAGAAATCCTAGGAGCTTCCAGACACCAAGCCACCAAACAGGCAGCATACAAGGGTTGACCCAAGGTCCCTGGCATGTGTACAACAGAGAACTAACTGGTTTGGCATCAGTGGGAGATGTTCCTAATCTTTGAGTGACTTAGGCTTCAGGAAAGAAGGAGTTCCATGTGGGGAGGGAAGAGGAACACCCTGTTATAGGCAAGGGAGAGGGAAATGGGATAAAGAATTGTAGGGGGGAATGGCAGGGGGCCAATGGCTTCAGTGTAAGTAAATAAAATAATTTAAACAATGATATAAAACATGTGTCTTAAACATTCATTTTATCTTGAAAATACATCTGTGCCTCATAGTCATTGTTTTACATGGTGGGCAAAGGTTTCTCCCACCCTTTGGATTCTGAATGTACATATACAACATTAAACCCATAATGCTTTTACTCATGGGAATCTATTCCCCACAGATACAATCCCAAACGCACATTTAATGATGTGAAATTACTCTATTGTGAGGGTATTTGCCTCACAAAAACTCTAACAAACTACAAACCATCCTCCCTGTACCCTCTGTACTAGAGGATAAAATCTATCATTATGTCCTAACAAATTCCCATTATAACCAGTATGACGTTATTCCTCCTGATAACCTCTTTAAGGTTTGTGTATACATAATTCAAAGAAATACAATTATTGCTGCTTTCTGATAATAATCTCCATTTCTCTATATAGCTAGGTTATAGAAAAGTTCAATCAGGTGAATTTCAGGATGAAGTTTAATATAACAGGATAATATATTACCGAAAATTACATATTTATTAGAATGTGTTCATCTGAAATAAGCATTTGGACAACAAAGAGGCCCTCAGACACAAGGAATGCCACTTAATTTTAATATAGCAGAATACCAATGGCTTACTTATGTTCTAAGATCAAGAATCAGCAAATGAGACCTTATAAAATTGCAAAGCTTCTGTAAGGCAAAGGACACTTTCAATAGGACAAAACAGCAACCCACAGATTGGGAAAAGATCATTAAGTAATCTTGCATTCAATAGAGGTCTAATATCCAAAATATACAAAGAACTCAAGAAGTTAGACTCCTGAAAAATAGTTAACTCTATTAAAAATGGGATACAGAGCTAAAGAGAGAATTTTCAACTGAGGAAACTCGAATGGTTGAGAAGCACCTAAAGAAATGTTCAACATCCTTAGTCATCGGGGAAATGAGAATCAAAACGACCCTGAGATTCCACCTCACACCATTCAGAATGGCTAAGATCAAAAACCCATTCTACTTGCAAACACAAAACTCAGACACTATTGCAGATGCCAAGATATGCATGCTGACAGGAGCCTGATACAGCTGTCTCCTGAGAAGCTCTGCCAGATCCTGACCAATACAGATATAAATGCTCTCTCAACCCTAGGACTCAGCACAGGGACTCCAATGGAGGAGTTAGGGGAAGGACTGAAGGGGCTTTATTTGGCATCTTGGTCCTGTGACTGCTTGATGCCCCAATGTAGAGTAAGGCTAGGGCAGTGAGGCAGAGTGGGTAGGTGGATGGGGGAGCACCCACATAGAATAGGGGTAAGGGAGGATGGGATAGAGGGTTTGCATAGGGGAAACCGGAAAGGGGACAACATTAGAAATGTAAATAAATAAAATATCCAATTAAGAAAAAACACTACCATGGTAGTTCTATATATTTGTCTACTTTATCAAATCAAATCTATTTTTCTCTTCCTCTACTCACAAATTCAATAAACAAGGACACTATTCTACCACAAATTGAGTGACTGCTTGAAATTATTAAACTTTTGGAAAGTGTGGGAAAACAAATGTAGACAAAACACAGAACTAATGGTTGCCATTGTAAACATAGAGTTGACCTTAAAAGGGGGGATGGTAGTTCATTATTTTACTGCATTAACATGGGAACTTATAAGAAGTAATCATCTTGAACATAAAGCAATATTTGTGAGTTGCTTTGAAGTTATGCACTTATCAAAAGAGAAATAATTCTAGCTGAATACTTTTCTCTGGATAGCAAATGCTATAGTGAAGATATGTCATGAACAGATGGTGCAGAGGATGTGAAATGGCTTGAGGAAGGGAAGATAATATCACTGAACCAGAATAAATTCGTTCTTGAGTCTGAGGATGGAAGAGCTCAGAGAAATAGATAAGAAGCCAACATTTTGAGGTTGAAATCATGATGGTAACTGCTTTCTACACAGATAAGGGTACTGAGAATAACACAAGATACAGGCTACAGTTGAGTTGTAAGGTGTGTCAGAGGAAGTAATCTTTAACATAGGAAATAGCAGTACAGGGGCAATCCCAAGGAACTCTATTGGCCCATACAAGAAGGCAAATCTAAATAAATGCACATCTATGAGTTCCATCAATATACCAGACTCTGCAGGCAAGGATTGCTTAACATATGGCATGTGGGCATGAGACTCTTTTATATGTGTAGAAGCTATATGCAAAGTGAGGAGAAATGTGGTATTGAAATGTGATAATTGTCCTTTTGTGCTTGTTCTTTTGGGAATGCCTGTGTGTACCAAAGACTGATGTGGGTGAGAAATAGAGTAAGGGAAGGCCAGGCATCTGGTTCAAGTGCAAGCATCTGTGTTGACTCCAAAAATAGTCCTTATCTCTGTTTATCGATGTCCCTTTTAGTGAAGTATGAGGCTAACAAAAATCCAATAATTACAATGGTACAAATGCTTCGACAATACACCAAGAGAGTTAGAGCATTGAGTAGGAAGTATATATTTTAAAATAATTTAGCTCACAATTGAGTTTTTGTGCTACAGAGTGGAGATCTGTGATTTCTGCATGAAAAATTAAATTAATAAAAGTCAATTTAAAATAAAATAAATCATTCATACTGAAATAATGCAGAGAAATATGCACAGGAGAAATACCTCCATGGTTATCACTGCTTTAGTTAAATTACTTATTTTTTTAAATTTTATCTTTTATCATGATTGCATTAATAAACATGCCGAATTAAAAGATGTCCTTGGTAGATAGCAATGTAACTTAAGTAACTGTAACTCTTCTATTAAATTAGAAAATGGGGGGCTGGAGAGATGGCTCAGTGGTTAAGAGCGCCGACTGCTCTTCTGAAGGTCCAGAGTTCAAATCCCAGCAACCACATGGTGGCTCACAACCATCCGTAACAAAATCTGATGCCTTCTTCTGGAGTATCTGAGGACAGCTACAGTGTACTTACATATAATAAATAAATAAATCTTTAAAAAAAAAAGAAAATGGAGAAATAGGAGGGTTAAAATCCTTAGATGTAGAATTTGAGAAAATAAAACATGAAAACAATGTCTTTAAATAAAGCATTACTTTTAAAAGTAAAAGAAAAATGAACATGGCCACCAAAAGTACTAATCAAGTGCAATAAGCATATGTCTAAGTTATGAAGAAATTGATTGTGGAACTATCAGAAACCTCTTTATATTTAGTATTTTATTTCAATATTGCTCACATGTAGTTTAATACATGTTTGTGATAAACACCATTGTGAAATAATGTAAAAATAATTACCTTATACATTACATCATAGGGTTAAACTTTTGAAAGTCATAGAAATACCTCAGATATTTTCTCTTAAAATTTTCAAGTATAAAGAAATCACCATTTTATTATAACCAGAAATTCCACACACTAAACATTAATAAAATTAATAACTCATTCATAATGGACAAATTAGGTGTTTCTCAAAATAGAACATATAAGTGGCCAACAGATATCTGAAAAAAAAATGTTGAATAACATCAATCAACAGAGAATTGCAAATCAAAACCATGAAATTTTACCTTACCCTGTAAGAGTATCTATTATAAAACATTAAAAAAAAAAAAAACATACAAATAAAAACCAAAATGAATGCTGATGAACATATGCAGAAAGGGGAATGCTCATTCAGAGTTGTAAATTAATATTTTCATTACTGAAAAGAGTATGAACATAAGTCAAGAAAGTGAAAATAATACCAAGTTATGAGACAACAATTGAAATCTTGCAGAACTCTTTATGACAGCAGATAAAAGCAATCTGATTACCCACTAGCTGATAGGTGGATTAATATGTTTACTACATCACACAAACCATGTCACGCATAGGTTCCATGTCATGGAGTAGGCCTTAAATCAAATAAGTTATTGGTTTATTTCCACAAGATTTCTGCCACCATAGCATTGGGGTAACTTGCTGGCAGGACACTGCAGTAGATAAAGGATTTATTGGCCACTTAGTATTTATTGTTCTCTTATGGAAGCATGCAGAGTGCATTCCTGTACCAAAGACACTGGAACATGTGTGCAAAGATTCTGTACAGGCACCAGCTCAACATCTCCATTTTCAATGAGTTGTCTAGATGTTGTCTTCACCAATGGGAGTCTTCCTGGCAGTTTTTAGAGAACAGTCTGTAGTCTTAACAACAGCCTGGATTGTTTGAAACTTCTCATGAAGGTCCCTTTGGAAAAGCTCAATTAGATGCAACTAAATGTCTGGAAGGTTTGTTTGGGAACAAGAGATGTCCAGCTGAAGCTCTATCTCCTACATTATATGGCAATTTCATTTAGATCATTTTTACGTGTATATATTTTACTATGTATCTGTGATTTTACTTTTCCATACTTCCTCTTCAAATGCCTCATAATTTTAGCTGTCCCTCCCTATATTTCCTCCCAAATGACCTGCTCCTCTCCCATTCCCTACTTGATCCTTCCATTCCACATACCCCTAATATACACATAGCTCTCTATTCTACTTCTCTTTCTTAGTGAGGTCTATTTGTTCATTCTTATCCTTTACCCTAATATTTATACACTGTCTTCTAGGATTGTAGCTTGTAATCTTTGACTTCCTAGATTTCATTTAAGTAGATTCATAGTATATGCATCTTTCTGAGTCTAAAATACCCTACTCAAGATGAGTTTTTCCAGTTCCATTCATTTGATGCAAATCTCATTATGTCATTTATTTAATAGCTGAGTAATGTTCCACTGTGTGGATAGCATGGGAATCTAGGGTAAAACCAAATATCACTTGTTCTCTTAAAAGAAGTAGAAATAAAATGGCTCCTAACGACATTCTGCTATATTCACAGATCAGCCAACATCAGAGAAGCTTCCTCCTGAAACATATGGGTAAAAATATATGCCACAGACCCTCTCAAGTTCCTCGTCTGTGTGTGTCAAGTTCTCTGAAGCCAAGTGGGGCAGGGATTTGGCGAATGTGACAAGTAGGGACCACATGAGAGAATGTGTAGAATCTGAGTGTAATTGTGAATATGAGCATCAAACCTTTTATACAGCAGGACAATGAGAAACCAGGTGAGGTTCAGCCACAGGCCACAATGATACAATACAAAGGAATGAATACATCAAAAGGACATACAGGAACCAGGTATAATTACAGAAATTAGTAATTGTTTTGGATTAGCCACTGACAATCAAAAGATTTCACACCCTAGTCACAATTTGTGCCTTTCCTTTGAGCCTTGTGAGAACTAGCATCAGGGGGTTCAGCACTAGCGGGCCTTCTCATGAATAATGTATTAGCAAACACCCCCCCCCCCCTTTACTAGGTCCAGGTAGATTCTAAGGAAGGAGTTTATCAACTTGCTTTTAATCTGTAAGGTAGTCTGTTTTCTACCTGGCTATAATGAGGATTTCCTCTCAGCGGGAAATCTATTTGTTCCCTAAAACTATTGCCCCTAGCAAACATTCTGCAGACCAGCTCTGAGCTGCTTTTGGCTTCTCCCTATGTATTCTAATTAGCTTCCCTGTCTCTAGATACTGAATTCCCACCGTAAATCAAGAATTCTCTAGGACCATTGGAATGCTGCAAGTCTTAGCTTATGTTGGCCATCATTGAGAAGAGAGGCCCCTTGGTCATGCAGAGTTTATATGCCCCAGTACAGGGGCATGCCAGGGCCAAGATGTGGGAGCGGGTGGGTAGGGGAGTAGGGCTGGGAGGGGGGAGGGTATAGGGAACTTGCTGGATAACATTTGAAATGTAAATGAAGAAAATATCTAATAAAAGTTGGAAAAAAAATTCTACTAAATGAGCACATGGATCCATATGCCAGACGAATGCAAGGATAAATCTGGGCGTTCTCACTATGGGAATGCCAAGGTTCCAGGAGGATGGGTTTCCTTTGAAACTCTTTGCCTCAGGACTGCTTTCAGGTTTTCATGCCTGCCAAGCAAGTCACTACCGGAGTGGATGTGGCAAATATAGAGACCCACATGCAGACATTATACAAAGAGAGATGAACCTTGGCACACTAAGCCCTAAATGAGATGTCTCCATCAAATCCCTCACCTCAGCGCTAAGGAAACCCTGCAGAAGAGGTGGAGGAAAGAGTGCAAGAGCCAGAGAGGAAGGAGGACACCAAGAAAACAATATGAGAAAGGCAAAGACAAGAAGATTAATTATTAGGGTTTTCTGGCTAGCTAAATTCCCCTAATCAGTAAACATCATATTTAGTGAAAGAATCTTGAAGAGAGTTTTAGAGAGTTGTACATTGACTCCTAACTTTCACACTCATGTGCACACATTCACATGAGCTCTTATACACATGTTAACACACAGAGAAATGGGTTCAGTGCATACTAATTTACACAGACAAATAAGAATATAGTCAAATAAACCAAGTAGTTTGGGTTGTTTTTCTAGACAACTAGATTTAATCAAAAAAAAATTGCTCAAGGGTAAAGTTGATCATGTACAAGGTCTATAGTTAACAATTCTCCATGTCCCTGTGTACTATGCAGTGTCCTTCTTCCTTGAATTGTGGGTATATAAGACAAAAAAAAAATCTCATATGTCTTATTGATCTGTGGGGAGTACCATAGGTAGCCATCTTTTGGTTACAGGGTCAGAATCTCTCCCTTAAAAGTGCAAGGTATAGAATAAGGTGAAAATTCCTGGGTACAATCTAAATGAAACCATGGAAGGGAAATCAGGCTGCTTCAACTTGTTTGCATCAACTGGACAGATAGCTCAGAGATCTGCTGACACACTATGGTATACAATTGCCAATGGGGAGCATTGAGATAGATCTGGTGTCTAGTGCTAATTAATTTTTAAGGAGTGCTTGCAGCTAAATATTCAATTGGGCTGTAGAAATTGTTAAGTAGTTCTAAGCCTTTAATGATGCTTCCTCATGTGCATATTTGGATGGTTAAAATTGAACCATAAAACCCATTTGCATAGCTTCTCTCTAATATCATTCAAGTGGTGTTTCATCCCACATAAATTCTAAAGATCTTGTTTTGCTTAATTTGGGAAACATATTCCTTTAAAAATTATGAATACTTTAAATATTTTAAATATTTTTCTGAGTCTAACTTGTCAAGGTATAGTAGCTAAAGTTCAGCTTTCTACATATCTTTGAAATAAAGCAATGTCAGTGATGGCACCATTTCTGAAAATTTGATTCTAAAGAGGTAATGGATATGCTGAGATGTAGTGAATTTTCTATTTTTGTATTTGTTACATGCAAATTGATTCATGAACTGTACTGGAGGAATAAATCTTGATAAGTAAATTGTTTCATATCTTAGCTTTTTCTCATATTAGTATCATTTCTACCTTTTCAGTATAATAAAAGTTTCTGAAGTAGTAGAGTGCTACCATATTAGTTTTAAGCATTGTGGTATGCCCTAAAATATTTTCACCTTAAAACTGTATTTTAAAGCAAAGAGTATATTTATGAGTATATCTATGTCAATAAAGAGGGATTTAGTAGTAGTAAATTGGTCATTATGGCCAAGTAGAATTTAAAGATCAAGAAATGAGAAATATTTGAAATGCATATTTTTGGTTTTAAATATATATATATATACTGCAAACAGAGACGTTACGGATGAGCCATAAGCTATGATAAAATTTGGTTTATCATTAGCCACACATTTTTCCTTAAGTGATTAGAGAATCTATTCATCCAAGTATTTATACTATTGAGTTGCTTTCCCCCACATGGATAATTTTAGTCAGAACAAACAAATTGTAGGGAATATATTAAAAATAACTGGGATTGCCTTGTCTATGCCAAAGGAAAAAATATTCACCCAACCGTCTGACTGCATCCTGTGGATGGGGGTAGATTTCCCCTAGAGGAAACAGCCCTTCCTGCTGCCCTTCCTTCTGTGGAGATAATTGGATAGCTGTGTGAAAATAGAGAGAATGAAAGACTTTCTTCTCTCGAGGGTCAAAAGGTTGAGAGTCTTTGTGGTTAATGTGTCTAGAGATTTTCCTTAGAATTATGGAGAAGTACTCAGTTTGGGGATATATAGATGTGAATAGGAAATTAGCAGGGCCTTTAGTCAAGGGCCATATCCTTTGATTTCAAAGCATTGAGACAGCTGTAGACTAAAGTACTTTCTCTTCTGTCTTATTGAGTTTAGTTAGCCCTGCTGGGATAGAAACTGCTCTCCTCCCTTCTCCCTGCCAGTTATATGTGAGGAAATACTTAGCTCTTGAGTCTAACATGTAATTGTTGCAGTTTCTATGGTGTGTGTGTGTGTGTGTGTGTGTGTGTGTGTGTGTGTGTGTGTGTGTGGTTGTTTAGAAACTAAATTTAATGACCAGCAACTAGTCAGCACAGATGCCCTAATCATGGTAGCATACATTTGTGATCTCTTCCCTTGTTTCCTCCAGTGTTTTTATCCAGTTACCTTTCTGTCTTCCTTTCAACAGATTAATCTCTGTCACATCCATTTCAATAGCCTCACGGGCATATCATTGTTTATTTTACAATTTCATCCTGTGTCATTTTTGCTTTGGAAGTGGATTTCTTGGTTCAAGGTGATACTCTGTGAAATACTCCCTAGATGCATCTGACATGGTAGATTTCTGAAGACTGGCAGTAGTGGAGACTGTAGAGTTAGGAAAGGAGTACTGTACATGGCATTCCTGTTGCTTCCTTTAGAACACTTTCCTTCTGGAGTTAAATAAAACCACATATTCTGAAGATTGGTGCTAGCTTCAAGAAATAGCACTCCATATGAAAGAATATGAACTTCTGTGTCTATGACAAGCACATTGAAAATCACTTTGGTCTTAGGCAGCTTATGACTTTTTTTTTTTCTGATATCACACATGGCTTCTTTGGAATGATATTCATTCTACACTCTCTCATATACAAATAAAAACAAACACACAACACCTGCACACATTTTACACACACACACACACACACACACACACACACACACACACACACACTCACACTATATAAAAAAAAAAAATTAGAGCTACCACAACTACAGCAAGATGGCAGACTAGTAAGCTCCTCTACAAATCAACCAGAAAGAATAGTCCCCAAAACTCCAACGAGGAAGTTTTAACAGGCAGAACAGGCATGCATGGAATTTCATACTGTGAAGTTCAGACAGAAAAAGGAGGGCTACTTTCTGAAATGTATCTCAGAGAAAGAGACCTACAGTTTTAGGTTATCTCAGTTACTGAGGCTTGTGGCCCTCTGTTCATCTACAGAGACTACTACAAAGAATAACCTACGGGAAGATAGGCTGCTCATAATGTAAGTAGGAAGGGATATTGACTGGTTAAAGTATCTTTTTTATGTCATCTTTTTGTTTTTTAATTTTATTATGTTATCACACTCAAATTTATGAGTTCCTTTGTTGCAGTTTGTATCTTTCCAAAATACGCTTTTATGGCTGCCTTTTCTTCTCTGTACCTAACTTCTGGTGTTGTCCAAAACAAAAACAAAATGCCCTCCAAACTATCTTTTTTCCAGTCATGAACCTTAGTGCAGCTTTCTCTAAACCTTGTCATGTGCACAGAGCAAGTACACATGTGCTGTCACTATTGTTTAGCACTGGGTCTGGTATCAAAGCATGATGCCTGCAAGTGTAGGCAGCTTTTCCCCTGAATAACAATGGAAAATATAAATCCAGACAAATTCAACTTATTATGAATACACAAATAAAGCAAAACAAACCAACACCAGGATTATAAAAAATGGCAAATTAGTTCTAGAGAAAACATGTTAACTTGTGGCTACACGTAACAATAGAGAAACCAAGTGTAGGAAAGCACCACTGTACTCCCATGAACTCATAGTTCTTTATAACAGGACACAAACTATAGTGAAATATCTGAAACATGAGACAAAGATCTCAGAATCTCACTTTAAAAAGGATAAGTGTCCAAATGGAGGACACACACACACACACACACACACACACACACACACACACACACAAAACCTATGAATGAAGTAAAGAAACAAATGCATGAGTAAGACAAGAAAGTTATCAAAGGGGTTGAAATATTCAATAATTCAGAAGAGAAATTTTAAAAAAAGAAGGGAAATATTTAGCAAGAAATTTGAAATGAAATGAAGATCAAATATAATTCTGAAAAAGAAATGTTGAGTAATAAAATAAAACACAGTAGAAAAGTATTATCAATCATTAAAACTAAGGAAAACATTAGATAACCAAAATCACATATAAAAAGATAATTTCAAGCCAGGCGTGGTGGCTCACGCCTTCAATCCCAGCACTCGGGAGGCAGAGGCAGGCAGATTTCTGAGTTCGAGGTCAGCCTGGTCTACAAAGTGAGTTCCAGGACAGCCAGGGCTATACAGAGAAACCCTGTCTCAAAAAACCAAAAAAAAAAAAAAAAAGATAATTTAAATTCTAAGAAATCAGAAATAGGAATGTATTTGTGGCTCTCTGAGCAGGCAGGCTAACAGTGTTTAACCAAATTGGTGCACTTCAGTTTCTGTGAGAAAGCTTAAATCAAAGCAAAACAAAGCTAAATAATGATGGAGAAGCAACTGACAAAGACATTTGACAGTTACAAGTGATTTTACCTGAATGTACACTAACACAAATGTAAAAAATATACAAGCATGTACATTTATATATACAGACACACACAAAAACACATACTTGTGAGAGAGAAAAATGCAAAAAAAAAATCAACGAAACAATTTTAAATGTGACAAAGAAATAAAAGAAAAATCACCCATTTACAAGACAAAATACATTGGAAGAGGTTAATTAATAATTCTGAAGTTCAGTAAAAAATGAATAATATGTTTGATGTTTCAATTCTTGAAAGCAAATGACTGACAACTACTACTGGTTAATAAAGTACAATTTTCTTTTAAAATTGATGTATAAATAAGAACATTTTACGAAAACTGCAAACCAAATCACCCATGTCACAACTGTAAAAGATACTGTGTATGCAAGAAAAATTAATTCTAATTTGGAGAGCACAGTGAGGAATAAATTACACGATACATGAACAGTGGAGAGCTAAGAGGAAATTCTTAATGCCTTGTATGCTGACAGAGAAAACATGTAAAGAATAAAGAAAATAATTAATAGTCCCATTTATAAGGAAAACACCAAAAAATATCCCACAAAAATACTGTATAAATTTTAAAAAACATTAAAATGCAATAATGTCAGCTCATCATTTAAAACACACAAATTTGTTGGTATGATTTAAGAACTTAATTTTTACATGAAGCATACATCATTAACTAAGAAAACCACAAACTGATAGTAAATAGTTTAAATCTCCTTAGGAAGAAAATAGAAGCCAGAAATAATATAGGATAGCTATTCTAATGACTGACAATGAAGATTTACCATCTCATCAATAGTAATCATTATAAGATAAAATACATTGCATATTAATAAAAGGAGCAACTCATTATGAAGATTTAATAATTATACATATTCAAATGCAAATATTGGGGTTCTTATTTTATAAAATATACACCAAAAGGACTATTTTGAATATTTGTATTTCAAATAAATTATAAAATCTAAGAAAAATGTATAAAGGTATAAAATCATATAGTCTATCAAAATTAAATCAAGAAAACAGAAAAACTTACACATGTAACAAACATTGAAGATAATTTATTAAAAAGGTCTCTGAAAAAAAAAGGACCAGACTGAACTCAGATTGAACTAATTGATGTATTCTACTAAAGTTTAAATAAGAACATCATCAATATCTCTATATTGTTGAGAAGAAAAGATATCAGCATATAGAAAACAGGCAAACCAAATATCAATTGAAATATTACATTGAAAAACTATGTTCTGTTTAGACTAGAAATCAGGCAATATTCAATATTAAATCATGTCAAGTGTGGTGTTATCTGTCTGGTCCTCTGAAGAGTATGTTCCCTTGTCCAAAGAGATGATGAAAACTCTACTTATTTCTGTTAATAAAAAGCAGTGGAAATTAGCTAATATCTACAGTACTGATGATCATCATTAGACTATTCCCATAATATGTTCCATCTATTTTACCCATTCTACAATGAAGTTTGCTTCTTTGCAAAATGAATTGTTAAAAACCAGAAACATACAATCTGGAAAGATTTTGTTCCCACCATCTCATTTTCCATTGTTTTGTTTTTCTCCCACAGAGGAATTTAGTCCTGGGGGTGGGGTAGCACTTCATGGAAGAATTTTGAAATCAAATAAAGTCAATTTATTGCCATACTTAGAGTCATAAAAAACGTGTTTTAGAACACAAGAAAGTCATGGTATCCTCTTGTCGTGGGAAATGATAGTCTTAAGGTATTTTGAAATTGTCAATGTCATCAGAATCTCTGCCATCAACTTTAGAACCTACATAAACATTTGGGTTGCTTTTCAGAAGAGCCGACCTTTGAAACACATTAAGTACTAACAGCTTCATGCTCTACCTTACATTAATTAATAAATTCTTTATAAGTGTCAGTGTCCATTCTGAGAATGAGTTTTGAGTAAGTGCTTCTAACACGTGCCTATTTCCTATTCTCAAAATCCTTAGTTGGTATTTCTGGGAGGTAAAGAAACACTGAAGTGCCAGTTCTTCCTATCTGTAAAGAGAAAGAAGCCACTGAGGGAAGACGAATCCTTGCCTTAAAATACTTTTCATACAATTTTTCTGACCATTGACCTTTCTTGGCCTCACTGGCCTTGAAGTCACACTATCTGTACTTACTTTCTTTAAATGTATTTGTTCAGATATTACTTCTTCCATCTATTTAGAATAGTCACATTTTTATTTGTTATAATTTATTGCAATCATATTTGTACAAGATGTTGGCTTGGGTGAAGAAACATGACTTTCAAATTGATTAGTCATGTATTTTGTGTATATTCTTTTATTTGTTTACATGGAAGTTGGCTGACTCGAAGTATCACTTTTAGAACAGAGGAACCCTGGAATGGATGAAAATTTCCCCCAGACCACAGTAGCCACACACATCTCTAATGTCGGAAGCTGGAGCCATGAAAACAATTAAATGCAAATTATCTACAATCATATATAATACTTATTAATACAAAAGACATTTTAAAAAATGTGCTTAACTTTTGTCTGGAGCTCATACAAAGCCAGCTAGGCATTGCAAGAAGAAATAACAAAGCAGGATTTCTATTTGATTTTTTTCCCTTGGCTATGTCTCAGGAACCTGGTATGTCCTGTGCACTATAGCACCCATATCTTTGCATGTTATTTAAATTGAAGTGATGATGATTGCTAACTACATTCAGAAGTTTTGTATATTGAGTTTGATAGTCCTTTATCCTAATTCCTTCCTTCCTTCCTTCCTTCCTTCCTTCCTTCCTTCCTTCCTATCTTCCTTCCTTCCTTCCTTCCTTCCCTCCTCCTTTCTTTCCTTCCCTCTTTCCTCTCTCTCTCTCTCTCTCTCTCTCTCTCTCTCTCTCTCTCTCTCTCTCTCTCTCTCTCTCTCTCTCTCTCTCTCTCCTTTACATCTCAATATCATCATGCCTTTCCTCCCAGTCCCCCCACCATACAGTTCCTATCCTATCCCGCCTTCTCAGAAGAGGGAGAAGGCCCCTGGGTATCACCTCACTCTGGCACATCAAGTCACTACAGGACTAGGCATATCCTCTCCTACTAAAGACAGATAAGGTGGCCCAGTTAGGGAAAAGGAAACCACAGTCAGGCATCAGATTCAGGGACAGCATGAGTCCAGTAGTTGGGAGAACCTCATAAACACCAAGCTGCACATCTGCGACATATGTGTTTGCAGTCTAGATCCAGCCCATGCTCTTCGGTTTGTGACTCAGTCCCTGGGAGACCCCAAAGGTTCAGGTTAGTTGACTGTGAGGCTTTCCTGAGGAGTTCTTATTCCCTTCAGGGCACTCAATCCTTGTCTCATCACTTCCATAAGAGTTCTTGAAGACTGTCTGATATTTGGCTGTTGGTGTCCCATTTTTTGCAGTCTGCTGCCAAGTAGAGGACATTTATGCTAGGCTCCTTTCTAAAAGCACAACAGAGGATCACTAATAGTGTCAGGGGTTGATTCTTGCCCATGGGATCAGACTCAATTTGGGCCAGTCATTATTTGGCCATTCCTTCCATCTAGTCTTACAGATTGTATCACAGCACCCAGAGAAGTCAGGGCAGGAATGGAGCCTGGAACCTGAAGCAGAGACCACAGTGGAGTGCTGTTTACTGGCTTTCTCTTCATGGATTCCTTAGCCTGTGTTCTTATAGCTATGACTAGATCAGAGGTAGCATTGCATAGAGTGAACTTATATCATTTGTTAATCAAGCAAATTTACCACAGGCTTGTCTACAGGCAATTCTGGTGGGGCATTAACTCAAATGAAGTTTTCTTTCTCAAAATGGCCAGTTTGTGTCGAGTTAATATAAAAAGTAGCTATCACAGCATGAAAATTTTAAGACATAATTTTATTATTATTTTCTTAACTGTAAAATGAGTCCTAGTATAATAACCAATTATAATGTTTCCGTAAATCTAAAGTTCTAAAACAATTTACTTTATTATGTTCTCAACCAGACTCAAAGTTATCTTTGGTAGAGCCATGTGGTCTCTGAGTGCAGAAGAAAGAGTCATAATCACTAAGGGCATATAAAAATTATAGTTGTTTGTTGTGATTGGACTCTGAAAGACTAGTTTTTGGACATTTGTTTCCCTGCTGGTGGTAGCATTTTAAGAGGAGGTTAAATCTTTTGGACTTGAGACATGGATGGAAGAAATAGGTCACTACAGGGTGAATATGCCTTTGAAGGATATAGCCTGAGAACTATGTACGGCTTGTTTTCTTTTACTCTTTCCTGTGATGTGAACATCCTCTGACACAAGTTCTTGCTTTTAGGAGCAGAGCTATGCTCTTTTGCCTTCCCTGTTAAGGTCTGAAGCATGCTGCCAAAGAAAATCTCCTTCTCAAAGCCATTTCTATTAGGAAGTTAGTACTAGCCTAGAGAAATGTAAATGAAGTAAACACCATTTAACTGTACAAAAATGTATGTAGGTGGCTAAGCTGAGGATGGACACCTTTGTAAACACAAAATGTACATAATGTAGAAAACTCAAATCTTATTTGTTCTTGTTGTTGTTGGTTTTACTAAGTGATATCTAAGAAAACGTATAATTATGCCTACTGATTCTACATCAGTCATAAAATCTTAGACATATTTTTCTACTGGAATTTGAGGATTGAGACAGACAATATTTGATTTAATTAATAGTCCAGTTGTAGTTAAATCACAATAGTCTATCTTACAAATGACATGTGGTAAAGAATCCTGTGTGGAAAGTTTATGTTAAGAAGTGGTAATTATCTATTTGTTGCCATAACTACAGAAGGCATTGCTAGACTTATTTAGAGTATATAACACAGACATACATAACAAGATATTGTTAATACAGTTCCAGAAAACTACAGACAAGTAAATATTATAAAATAAACTATATAAACATTTGGACTTCCCAGGGTGTATGAAAGTTAAATGTAAATTTTATTTATTAATTGTGTAGTGGCACTTTGTACAATATAATTACATGCCTTCATTTTAAAATGTGTTTCACAGAAATACTGATGATGAGCACATAATAAGTCTAACTTTTTAGTGATCGATGGGTCTTCCCTTGGTGTTGATAAGTACTGACTACTAAGGTTGTAATTGTTAAAGGTTGGGGTAGTTATGAAACTTTCCTAAAATAGTCAACAGCAAAATCCATTGTATTGACTATGGTATCCCCACAAGGAAAAGCATGTGATGTGGCTTGATAGCATTGTGCCCTTGGAACATTCATACTTCTTTCTGACTGTGTTGGTGATCCATGAAAACCATGACTATGATAGTTAAAATCTTCTGTTGTCATTTGTACAATGCCCTCAGAATTTAGCAGTAGATTTCCTCTCAGGTAGACATTCTTTCACAGTCAACTACCACACTGAGCTTGAGGATCCCGATGGAGGAGCTCGGGGAAGGACTGAAGGAGCTGAAAGGGATTGCAATCCCATAGGAAGCACAACAATATAAACCCACCAGAACCCCAGAGCTCCCGGGGACTAAACCACCAACCAAAGAGTACACATGGAGGGACCAATGACTCCAGCTTCATCTGTAGCAGAAGATGGCCTTATCTGGCATCACTGGGAAGGGAGGTCCTTGATCCTGTGGAGGTTTGCTGCCCCAGCATAGGGAAATGTTACAGCGATGAGGCAGGAGTGGGTGAGTGGGTGGAGGAGCAGCTTCATACAGGCAAAGTGGAAGGGGTTTGGGATAGGGGGATTGTGGAGGGGTAACTAGGAAGACGAATATCATTTGAAATGTAAATGAATAAAATAATTAATAATAAAAAAGAAGCCGTTTTATTCACTAAGCTTTTTCATGAAATTGAAGCAATTCAGTCACATCCCCAGTTCCTCTAGTTCATCTGCTATTTTGCCATATGTAAAGGTACTCTTTCTTCTTATATGTGTACTTATCCAAGTGTTTCATGTTAGTTTGAATGTATAACTTCCAATCATCTTTTAATACAGACATTTTGACTCTCTGTGAATCCAATTTTTAAATGACATTTGTTCTTGAGGATTTTATACAAGTCTAAAATAAAATATGATCATATCTACCTATCATATTTCCCCTTCCAAATGTGCCCTTATACTCCTCAACATGCTGCTCACCCAACTTTATATCTTTTTCTTTCTTCGACAACCCATTAAGTCTAGTACATATTCATATGTACATGGGTGTGAACACATCCACAAGATTATAGAAACCTATTATTAGCCATATTCTTAAAAATATTCTTTTATACCATATATGTTTTCCAGTTTATGACTTGTGTGTTAATCATCATCTACTGCAAATAGAATTTCTCTGATGAGATTTGAAAGATGTACTAATCTGTGAACACATAAATTTGAGATTTGAAAGATATACAAATCTGTGAACACACAAATCCTTGGGAAAATTTAATATTGCATCTATCTAGCCACATAATGGACTTGGGTTCTTAAAGTATATGATCTAGTTAACAACTCAGTGCTACCCATTCTGAGATCCAGTTTTAAGAAGGTATAATATAAAAAAATTATTGAATCATTAACCTTAAACAAGAATTCTCATATTATACAAATAACATGCCATTTTGACATAAAGTACCCTAAAGTACCATTTGTGATGGTTTTTGTGTGCTTGATCCATGGAGTAACACTGTTAGGAGGTGTATCTTTGGGGGAGTAGGTGTGTCATTGCAGGTGTGGGCTGGAATACCTTCTTCCTAGCTGCCTGAAAGCCAATCTTCTGCTAGCTGACTTCAGAACAAGAGGTGGAACTCTCAGCTCCTCCAGTCCCACATCTGCCTGGACACTGCCATGCTCCTGCCTTGATGATAATGAATTTAACCTCTAAACCTGTAAGCCAGCTCCAATTAATTGTCATCTCTATAAGAGTTGTCTTGGTTATGGTCTCTGTTCACAGCAGTAAAACCCTAAAACACCATTCAATTCACAGTATTGTATTTCCAATTGAGTAAAATATAGTAAAATATAGTTAATTTAAGTTTGTCCTAGCACAAAGTAACAACTTGAAGTGTCAGCATTAAAAAAAAAAACTCAATTTTTAAAAGGTCAATAAAGTTCAAGGTTTCCTTAAAATAAACCTCTTAAAACCATTCAATGTTATGAATTTAAATGTTATTTATTTTAAGTACTTTTAATGTAATTGTGCTTCTTACCATGTGTGATTCTTAAATATCATTTAAAAAAAAATCTCAGGCTAGAAAGATGATTCAGTGGTTAAATAAACTTACCTTTTTTAATCCCAGTATTCACATCACACAGTTCATAAGTGTCTTTAATTCTATTTCCAGGGGATCCCAGACCCTCTGCCCTTCACAGTCATTTGTTTGAATAGATGTGACACATGTAAACACACACAGGCTCACACACATACACACACATACACAGCCTCACACACACACACACACACACACACACACACACACAAAAGTAATGAGAATTTTTACATTATACAGGGGTTGACACTAGGATTAACATTTTAGCTCTTATTCTGTCAATCAAATCCTGCAAATTTATGAATCTGATTAGTAAGAAGGACCTTGCAGCTACATTGTGAGTACAGAAATCAGTTTTCCGTGTCTAGGATATAAGCCACTAACTCTGGATGCAAAGCATAGTATGTGAAGTCTTCAAAAGCTTTGACAAAAAGGCCATCTTTCTTGAACGTTTTACTTCCTTCTTAACTAAAGGTTATTTTTTGTCACAAATTTCTTCTGTTAGGAAACGTTTCATTTTACCTTCAGTTTTATGATAAACAGCAAAATCTGCATATACTGGTAAGAAAGAATATGATGCATTGGTGTGGCAGTCAGAATTCTGGCTTAATGTATTTCATTTATATTAATACTCTAACAGTGCTAGGAAATTTAATATTGTTTAGGATATCATTATCTGCAGAAATTCTTCTTTAATTCAGATACTTATACACAATTTTCCTAGTATACTCCAGCATTTTTCCTTTCTGGCTTGCTGTTATTTTAAAACCTTCATTCAATTGAAATGTAAAACATAATTGGATTAATCTAATTTAAGAGAAAAAGTTTTAATTTGTGAGGTATTTTTAAGAGAACATTTAACATTTTACAATTCAGGCTTAGTCTGTTCATTCTTTCAATATTCCCTTGTTCTTCACACATTTAAAGATTTTAAATGCCTGACAGATTAACCTTATCTTATTTTGCTCCTAATTTATGATTGAAATTTATCATGTATCATTTATTCATTCAAGTAAAATTTTTATTGATAAGTACCTACAATTCTATATTTACATTTTTAAAATATTTATTATCTGAAATTTTAATTATGTGTACAATTTTATCTTCATCATAATAATCCAAGACTACCTTTCTCTAACTTCTCCTGTGATTCTTCCCCATCCCACCTCTCTTTCAAATTTTTAATGTGAACAAAACCTTCTTTAATAAGCTAATGCTAACATTTCAGCAGTTCTTAGGTAGGAATACTAATGATGTACTAATGGCACAACTTAATGTACATTTGTTTCTTGACATAGGTTTGAGAGAGGAAGGGACCTGAGGGAGGAAGGAGATAAGAAGGAGATGAGGGGAAAATGGTCAGGTGTTGGGGGAAGGAAACAGGAACGAAGCTCTGAGGACCAGCAGAAAGAATGAAAAAGGCAACCCTGGGAGGTAGGAGGTTAGCGACCCTCTAGAAAGTACCAGAGACCTGGGAGATGAGAGACACTCAAGACTCAAAGAGAGGGGCCTTAGATGAAATAGCTTACAGTGGGCAGAGGCAACTTGTAGTATCCACCTCCAGTAGAAAGACAGGGCATCAAGTGGAGGGGTTGGGTTGCCATCCCACAGTCAAAAACTATGACTTGTCTAACTGTTCCTGTCTGAAAGAATTTTAGGGCCAAAATGGAGAAAAGCCTGAGGGAAATGAAGTCAATTGACCAGCTCAAATTGGGACCCAGCTCAAGGGGAAGCCCTAAGGCCTGGCACTGTTACTAATATTATGGTTTACTTACAAACAGGAGCTTAGCATGACTGCCCTCTCAAAGGCCCAACAAACAACTAAAGGTCAGATGCAGATATTTATACCAAACCAATGGGTAGAAGCTGGGGATCTCTGTGGTTGGACTAGCTGGAAGAAGCTGAGGAAGAAGGCAACTCTATGGGAAGACCAGCAATCTCACCTAACCTGGACCCTTGAGATCTCTCAGACACTGAGCCACCAACTAGGCAGCATACACAAACTGATATGAGGCTCACAACACATATACAACAGAGGACAGCTGGGTCTTGATGCAGTGAGAGAAGATACACCTAACCCTCAAGAGACTTGAGGCCCCATGGAATGGGGAGGTATAGTGAGATGGGGGTGGGGTGGGTTGTGGAGGCATCCTCTTGGAGAAAGGGTGGAGGATCGAGGGGGGAGGTGGTAGGGGATGTGGAACAGTCAGAGGGTGAACCAGGAGGGGGATAAAGACTAGACTGTGAAAAAAAAAAAAAGATTAATGCTGGGGGTGGTGGCGCATGCCTTTAATCCCAGCACTCCGGAGCAGAGGCAGGTGGATTTCTGAGTTCGAGGCCAGCCTGGTCTACAAAGTGAGTTCCAGGACAGCCAAGGCTATACAGAGAAACCCTGTCTCAAAAAAAAATAATAAAAATAAAAAAAATTTTAAAAAGGTTAATGATGAAATAGATTCATATTATTAATTATCACTCATACCAATATAATAAATGTCCACATTGTTTTGTATTGTGGTTTCTCTCACTTTCATATTCTACACACCCTGCACCCTGTAAAACAGGGAAGAATTTTCAGGTATGACAGTTTAGTTATTGATCACAGACTTTTATAACAAATGTGCCAATACAGGTTTTTCTTTCTTTCACCTTGCTTCGCTATCAGAGTTATTTTGAGATATATGCATTTTGGGGATGTCAATAATTGCTTTTTGCTTACAGTCTCGTCATATTTGCTATATGTTATGCTAAAATATGTTATAGGTAGATTTTTGTGTACAATTTTTGAATATTTCAAACGAATTAGTATGAATATGTATAGGTATTATTATTCTTGGAAAATTACTAAAGAGTAAAACAGCAAAAAATAATAGTAAGCATGATTTTACAAACTTAAGATTAGTTGGCCATCATTGGGAAGAGAGGCCCCTTGGTCATGCAAACTTTATATGCCTCAGTACAGGGGAACACCAGGGCCAAGATGTGGGAGTGGGTGGGTTGGGGAGTGGGGCTGGGGATGGGGGAGGGTTTAGGGGACTTTCAGGATAATATTTGAAATGTAAATGAAGAAAATATCTAATAAAAATTGGAAAAAAAGGAAATGAGCAAAAAAAAAAAGATTGTCAGAGTATGTTTACAGAAGATATATATTATATCTCTATTGGTTGAAATAAGAGCTGTGATTCCTTGACATCATTATTTTAGTTTGAATTCCTTCAATGCCTGACCTCAAGCTGTACTACAGAGCAATCGTTATAAAAACTGCATGGTACTGGTACAGCAACAGACAGGTAGATCAATGGAATAGGATCGGAGACCCAGAAATGAATCCACACACCTATGGTCACCTGATCTTTGACAAGGGAGCTAAAACTATCCAGTGGAGAAAGGACAGCATTTTCAACAAATGGTGCTGGCACAACTGGCGGTTATCATGTAGAAGACTGGGAATGGACCCATTCTTATCTCCTTGTACAAAGGTCAAGTATAAGTGGTTGAAGGATCTCCACATAAAACCAGAGACACTGAAACTTATAGAGGAGAAAGTGGGGAAAAGCCTCGAAGATATGGGCACTGGGGAAAATTTCCTGAATAGAACAGCAATGGCTTATGCTGTAAGAGCGAGAATTGACAAATGGGACTTCATAAAGTTGCAAAGCTTCTGTAAGGCAAAAGATACTGTCAACAAGACAAAAGGGCCACCAACAGATTTTGAAAGGATCTTTACCAATCCTAAATCGGATAGGGGACTGATATCCAATATATATAAAGAACTCAAGAAGGTGGACACCAGAAAATCAAATATCCCCATTAAAAAGTGGGGCACAGAGTTAAACAAAGAATTCTCAACTGAGGAATACCGAATGGCTGAGAAGCACCTGAAAAAATGTTCAACATCCTTAATCATCAGGNTGGAAGAAGATGGCCTGGTTGGCCATCATTGGGAGGAGAGGCCCCTTGGTCATACAGACTTTATATGCCCCAGTACAGGGGAATGCCAGGGCCATTACGTGGGAGGGGGTGGGTAGGGGAGCAGGGCGGGGATGCGGGAGGGTAAGGGGAAATTTCTGGATAACATTTGAAATGTAAATGAAGAAAATATCTAATAAAGGAAAAAAAAACATTAAAACATTTTTATATGCACAGGTGTTTTGTCTGCATGTATATTTATTTTAATGTCATAGGAAGAGGGCATCAGATTTGGAGTTAGGAATTATTGTGAGCCATCGAACTTAAAACCAGTTCCCATAAAAAGCATCACTACACTTAAATCAGTGAGCCCTCTCTCCAATCATGTGAGCATTGTAAGAGGTGTTTACTTGGAATTCAATATCTAGTCCTTGGTCGAAACTATTCTTTGAACTTTCAAATTTATTCTTAGTGTGTATTATATGAGAAAAATTTTTTTACACAGCCCCATGAATGCATACCTTGCACCCAAGTGTTTCCCATGTTTATGGACAAAATTGTTTCCAAGGAATGTCTTTAACTTTATTTTTTTTCTGATGTATGAATAAAATAGGCTTGTGTAATTCAAGGACATTGGAGATATTTTCCTATATTTACTTCTGTATTAAAATTTTAGAACTTATATTTCAGTTTATGTTCAATATAAGTCAGTTTATATAGTTCGTAGAAAGTATTTTTCAAAGCCCATTTTAATGAAAATATTTAGCTGTTTTATTATCTTTTTGAAAAAGCAACAGTTATGGATTTATTTTTGTTGTATTTTGTCAATAATTATTAGTTTCTATATATTTGTGCAGAACATCTGAGATTTTTATTTGCTTCCATTGTTGTTTACCCTTCATGTTGTACATCTCATGCTGTATTGATTACTATAGATTTGTTGTGAGTCACAAAATCAACTAATGTTAGAGTTTTCTTATACAAAATTGTTTTAATAATTCAGGTTTTTAGAAAGTTACTATAATTTTAAGAACAAGAGAGTTACTAAAACATTTTTAACATTTCAATAGGTTTACTGAAGCAAAATAGATAACATAAATTTTTTGTATATAGTTCTGATACAATTTACATATAGCAGTTATAATAACTGCTATATGTAAATAATAACCTAAGGTACCAGTGAGAGACTATTTATATTTTAAATAAAGTGAATGGCATTTTTAAGGATGATAGACAAAGTGTTCTCTGCCTTACATACACACACACACACACACACACACGCAAGTACACACACACTCATAAATATGTACATATGTATACATACTAACACAATAATTGTAGACCCACAGAAAAACTGTAAGGTACAAAGTATTTCCCAAAACTCCTATCCCACACATCCATGGTATCTTGTACAATCATTGTCCCATTCTACATTCATATCTTCTTGTAACCATGGATGACTGTTTTTATATCAGAGTCACTGAAAATTCAATGTTCACATAAAAACTTATCTGTGTTGTGAATGTAAAAACTATAATAATAGCACACCCTGTGGTCTCATCATGCTACACGGTTCTACTGCTTTTAAACCATGAGTTCAAGCTATCCATCATTCACACTGTCCTACAAACTATGGCAATTATTGGTCTTCTATTGTACTCTTCTATAATTTTACCTTTTCCACAATATTAAAAAAGTGGTATATTTCTTTTTTGTTATTTGTTTTTAATCATTGAGTAACACATATTTAAGTTTCATCAATTATTCTTATCATTTCATGGTTCAATTTGTTTTAATTCTGAATAAAATTCCACTGTGCAGTGAACCAGAGTTTATAAGTTTATTTACTATAGTAAAATTTGTATACTTACCATAAAGCTGTTATAAGCTATTATTGTTTCATGTGGCCAATGTTTTCAACTTCCTTGAAATAACACCAATGATGATGACTCTTTGGTTATATGAATGAGAGTTATGTTTACTGTTATTAGAAACTACTGAAGTATTTTTCAAGTTGACTAAGCCTAGTCTCAGGCTCACCATTATGAAAAAAATTATTGTTTTTCTGTCCAGAAAGAATATGATATCATCATTGTTGTGAATTTTAGAATAGGAATAGGTTGTGGGCTTTATCTTATCGTTTTATTTGCATGTGCATGTTTTGTGATATGTGGTACACACATGCATTTGTAGTTGCATGTGCCCATTTGTTCACAGATGAGAGGACTTTTGTTTTTTTCCTATTGTTCTACACACTTTTGTTCTTATAACTGGAAATTTCTTAATTTTATCTTCTGGGATCCACTTGTCTCCATGACCAAATGCTGAATTATAGGCACAAGCAATCATGCTTGGATTTTTATTGAGATGTTAGGAGCTAGAACTTAGATCCCCAATGATTGAAGCACAAAGAATCTTAACCTCCAACCCATGTAAAGAGAATCTTACTTTATTTTTAAGGATGAGCTTCCTGTATTTTAGCTAATTGTGGCTAGCTATGTAACTGAAGATAACCATGAACTTCTTTTTTAAAATTTTTTTATTATTTTATTAGATATTTTCTTGATTTACATTTCAAATGCTATTCCGAAAGTCCCCTCCTCCTTCCCCCCTCCCTGCTCCCCTGCCCACCCACTCCCACTTCTTGGCCCTGGCATTCCCCTGTATTGGGGCATATAAACATTGCAGTACCAAGGGGCCTCTCCTCCAAATGATGGCTGACCAGGCCATCTTCTGCTACATATGATGCTAGAGACACAAGTTCTGGGGGTTCTGTTTAGTTGTATAACAACAAGGAGAAGATCCCAACGTCTGGGGAAGTCGAGGACCACAAGATAGAGATCGAAGAGGTTACACCCGGGGCACGAGGGAGAATACCTACTGACACTCGTAGGTGAAGACACCCTCAGTCGATATAGTCCCAGGGAAGTCATTTGACTTGCTGTCCTATGCAATAGTGTCTGAGTTTAGTGACTGATTATTCCCTCGTTCCAGTCAACCTTGCTCGCTCTGGTCTGCCCCGCTCACTCCGGCCAGCCCCACTCACTCCCACCATCCCCGTTCGGCCCTTCTCGCTCAGGCCGGCCCTTCTCGCTCCAGCAAGCCCCGCACGCTCTGGTCCGCCCGGTCGGCTCCACTAGCTCTTGTCAGTCCCACTTGCTCTCTCCAGTCCTCCTAGACTGTTCATCTTTACCTAACCTCTCTCTATACTACCTACACTGCTCCTCTTGACCTAACCTCTCTGGGTCTATGAATTGTACCTTATATTTACTTAGTACGTAATATCCACTTATAAGTGAATGTATGCTGTATTTATTTTTCTGTTTCTGAGTTACCTCACACGGGATGACTTATTTTTAATTCCATCCATTTGCCTGTAAATTTCATTATATCATGTTTTAATAGCTGACTTATATTACATCATGTAAATATAGCACATTCTTTATCCAGTCTTTGGTTGACAAACCTGTAGGTTGCTTCCCTTTTCTGGCTATTATGAATAAAGTTGGCAATGAACAAGGCTGATCAACTAATTTTGTGATAGGATGGAATGTCCTTTGGATATAAGCCCAAGTGTGGTGTACTTCTATCTTGAGATAGATCAATTGCCAACTTTCTAGGAAACCACCATATTGATTTCCATAGTGACTGCATATATTTGCACTTCCACCAGTAATGGAGGAGACGTCCTCATGCTCCGTATACTTGTCAATATGATAGGTTGTTTGTGTGATAAATCTTAGACATTTTGGCCAGTATAAGATGGAATCTCAAAGTAGTTTAGTGTTGCTGTATATTTGATCACACTGGGAACCATAAAGATTGTGATATTTACTAGGAAAAAATCTTTCTAGTCCCTCTGGCAGGAATACAAACAAGACTTTAGTACATACCTTTAATCCCAAACTATAATATTTAAGTTAAATTGTAGAGTGAAGCACTCATGTTGGAAAGTGATGTTTAATTGAGTGGTAGACACAGTGATAAAACTGAGAAACATCTGATTTTGATAGAATAGGATATGCCCAACTTTCATGAAAAGAGAGATGAAATTAAAGCTACTTAATGGGGAGAGGGCAGTTTTACTGGGAGAGTTTTACAGAGGCAGGTTGAAGAGAAAAGAAACTAGACACAGGTATAGACAGAATGATCCAAAGAATGAAGGAAGCAGAAGATTAGAATATATTGCCAAAGTTAGTTTAAAGTGAAGTAGAGCAGTTCAGGAGAGGCCAAGAGAGAGAATCCAGATTGAATAAATCAGCAGTGTGAAGAGAAGTTTTGAGCCAGAAGAGCTCAGTTTATCAGCAGTCAAAATTCAGAAATAACTAGGAATGTGTGGGCTTGTTCATTATCAAGTCTCAGAGGCAAAAAACATTCTAGGCCTAGATTAGCATACAGAGAGGCAATAGGGCTTTGAGGCAACATTTACTACAAAAGGATAGCAATTACCTTTACTGGTTTGATTTGTATTTTGCTGATGGTTAAAGATGCTGAACACATTTTGAAGGGTTTCTAAGCCATTTGAGTTTCCTCTACTGAGATTTCTGTGTGTAGATCTGTATTCCATTCTTAAATTATTTTGTTTTGTTTATATCTACTTTTGTTAACTATGTATTTTTTATAGTAGTCTTCTATCAGATGTGGAGTTGATTAATTATTTTAACATTCTGTAGAATAACACTTTTTAAATTGATGTTGTCCTTTACCTCTCAGAAGCTTTTCACTTTCATGAAGTCCCAATTATTAATTATTAATCTCAGCTCCTGGACTTTGGGTATTCTATTCATAAAAGTGACTCCTTTGCCAATGTGTTCAAGGCTGTTCTCCACTTTATCTTCCATGAGGTTCTGTGTGTATCTGGTTTATGTTGAGGTTTTTGATCCACTTAGACGTGAATTTTGTGCAGGGTGATAAGGATGGATCTATTTGCATTTTTCTATATGCAGTTTCCAGTTTGATGAATACCATTGATATAAAATATTTGATTATTTCCAGTGTGTATTTCTGGCTTTGTTTTTTAAAAAAATCATGTTTTCTTAAATGAGTGGATTTATTTCTGAGTATTCAATTTCATTGATCAACATAACTATTTTTTGAAATATCAACCACTTTTTATGAATATAGCTCTTTGGTAAATAGTACATATGTAAAATTATTCCTATTAGGGTTTTTAATTTGTTGGAATTCAGGTTTAAAGTATCTCCTTATGATTCACTGGATATCCTCAGTGTTCTACAGAACTTTAAAAAGTCGTGCAGTCAAAAAAGAAAGACCCAATGTTTACCTATCTCTATGATCTATAAAATGAAAGTAGCTATTCAGTAGCTGTGGAGCTTTATCCTGGGTTTTATACTTTTGTGGTCCAATGCATGTTTATGCACCTATTCACCACATTTTTTTAAATTTATGAAACAATTATGTTATATACTCTTTTATGACTCCAATGTCCATTATCTCCATTCATTCCTTTCTTAATACATATTATTCATGCTTTATTGTTTTCCTTCCTACACTTTAAATTGTACCTACCTATACATTTGTTTTATATACACATACATATGTATGCCCATACATTTCACACATACATACACACACACACACACACACACACACACACACACACACACACACACACACACAAATGAAACTTGGGATACTTAAGATCCAACTATAGCAAGTTGAAATCATATGATACATAAGAGACTGCTTTGACACAGGCATTGATTGACTCGACATTTGTTAAGTACATATTTGTATGTGCTTTGGGTTCATTTAGCTTTTTCCACTCTAACATGCAAAAACAATAGTGTCATCTGGAAAAGAGGGACCTTAATTGAGCAAATGTACACATAATATTGCCCTGTAATTAAACGTTTGTTGCCATTTCCTTGATTAATGCTTGATGTAGGAGGCCTTAGATCTCTGAGGCTATTGCATCCCTGAGTCATAGGTGCTGAGTCGAATAAGAGCAGACTGAGCAAGCTATGAAGAAGACATCAGTGGTCTCTGCTGTTCCATGTTTTCTGCTACAGTTCCTTCCTCCAATCTCTTTGGTACTTGAATTCTTGTCCTAATTTTGCTATATGAGAACTGTTATTGGTTTGTTGTAAAATGAAACAAATCCCTCCCCCCATTTGCTTTTGGGTGTGGCCTTTATCACAGTAAAAGAAAGCAAACCAGGGCAGTCTTCCAATTGTATTTTTAGAGTCAAATTAAACAATAACAATATAAGTACCCGAGTAATAACATTGTTCATTGCTGACAAGTCATGACTTTTTTTTGGCATATTTATCTAATGGTTCAAATTGCTTATTTTTTTTCCCATTGATGTCATCATCTGACACGTTATCTTCTAGAATCTTTTCCTTTGAACCGAAGTATACCAAAAAGTTGTTTCTTTGACTTTTGGGTAGTGGTGATATGGAATCATGTACCATTTTAAGGAATAATAAGACCAAAGCTTGGAAATAAAGTAAAGTGCATACAAGAAGAGGTTAGAAAATAAAGTGATTCAAATAATATTAGGGGATTAAAGTATAGGTTAAGTAGGTAAAGTTTTTGTCATGTAAATGTGAGGACCTGAGTTTAAATCCCCAGAATTTATGTAAAACTGGATAAGGGCTCTTACTTTAGAAAGAGTAACTGAAGAGTGATCTGAGAAGTCCCTCCTCTATTTAATATAGCTTTACTTAGGTTTCTTCAGTACCATATGGTTATAGAAATAGTTTTGGTCAAGTAACTTGTTTATTTAATTTTTATGTAATATCATTTTATATTGATACAGGAATATTACTACCTGTTATTCTTTTGTGTGTATGTATATTTGTGCACATAGTCACACATGTACCAAATGGAATATTTTGGGATATGACACCAAACACATTTCTTGTTTGAAATAGAGTCTTTTATTTGCTTGTCACTGTGTGGCATACAACTGGCTACTTGATCCCAGAGAATCCAAGGATTTTTTTTTTTCTTTTGCCTTTACATGCCATCAGCTTTGAGATCACTGGGGTTAAGACTTATTGTCCAGTTTTACATAACATTTTGGATGAAGCAGATTTTTATAGCTTTGTAGATAGGAAAACTGGATCATTGCTCTTTTTTTTTGTTTTAAAGTTTGGTCTAGAACTCAAGGTTTGTGGAATCATATTAAGAAAGCAGATAGATTTTAATTTTCTTTGGAAGCTGTTAGGCTTTTTTGGCCTGCAATACAATCATTAATGTCTGAAATGTCTATCACACCACCTCTTTTTTATGTTAAGGCAATGAACCAAATTAAAATAGCCATGCTGATGTGAAAATAATTATTTTAGCTATTAACACCTGGGTAGAAATAGCACATGTAATTAGTGAGGTCCTTTTTGAATGGCTCACGGATCAAACAAGATTTGATTGAAAACAAAGAAAAGAGAACATAAAAAGCTAAAACCAAAATGGAAACTTCAAAAACTGGTGAGAAGTTACTTATATAAGATGTTGAGAGATTTGATGTTTGGTCAGGCACATTTTTTCAGAGTTTGTGCTTCCTTACTGTACTGTCACATGTCAGAGAGGGACTAAGGCGTTTCTGTTACAAGAGCACCATCTCATTCAGGAGCAGTCAATGATGGAAGCACCTTTCATTTGATGTTGTGGTATTAAACTAAGTATTTTGGTAGAATACAATCTAAATTCCAGAAAAACATCAAAATTAAAGAGGGACACAAGGCTGTCTGTCCTTCCTCAGTTTGCTCAGTGTAATTTGTTGATTATAACTTTTCAAATTAGCATATAACATATAACAAAATGTTTCGTAAATATTAATCAGTTGTGAAATTGAATATACTAAGTCAATTTAAAATTAAGTAGGTATAAAAATGAATCATCTATGTTTCAAATTAGTACAAATATTGTTTCTGAGGTTAATATTCACAATTCAATAATCACTGTGTGAAATCAAGAAAAGAAATATTCTCATGATAGGTAAACTGCACAGAGAATACGTTATCCAATAATAGCATAATGTGGACATCTTGACCCAAACCTGTTAATACAAATGGTGGAAAATCAAAGCTTAGAAGTCACACAGAGAAACAGTACTGGACATAAAAGATTGTAGAGGTCTGGGCAATGGTGGCACACGCCTTTAATCATAGCACTTCGGAGGCAGAGGCAGGCAGATTCCTGAGATCAAGACCAGCCTGGTCTACAGACTGAGTTCCAGGACAGCCAGGGCTACACAGAGAAAATTTGTCTGGAAAAACACAAAACAAATCAAAACAAAACAAAACAAAACAAAACAAAAGATTGAACAGGATGTCTTTGTTATTAGGTCGGAGCTATTAGTGAATTTCAAATTGTTGAAGTTAGGATATTACATTCATAGATGGTGGAAATTATGGGAATATATTATTTGATTGTATGATTCAAAGACATGGCTCCCAAGAGTTTTTGTTTGTTTCTTCATTTGTTTTGTTATGTTTTTTAGGTAGGGTCTCATGAGTGTCAGGCTGACCTTGAACATGCTATATATATATATATAGTTGAGCATAACTTTGAACCTCAAAATCTCTTGTCTCCACTTCCCTAGAGCTGGGATTATGTGCTTGCAGTGCAATGGACCAAACTCAGGGCTTCATTCATTCTGCCAGTACACTCTATTAACTGAGCTAAAACTCCACCCTACTCTTAGCTTCTTAAGAAATGCCTTTTTGGTTTGTTGAACTCTGAAGAGCTTATAAGGTTTAAAACTGTTAAAGGGTAGAACAAGGATTCTTATTAAGGACACACACACACACACACACACACACACACACACACACACACAGAGAGAGAGAGAGAGAGAGAGAGAGAGAGAGAGAGAGAGAGAGTCAGAGTTCTACATATAGGAGGCTACTGTCCAAAATTTAGCTAGGCTTAGTAGACTATAAAGGCCTGATTGGAGACTAAATTCTTTTAGATTATTCATTTCCTTAAGATAATATCATATATTGAAACTTAAAAATTTCTCATAGAAGAAAGAAAATATCACTAGAGGATAGAGATAGTAAAGCAGCAGAGAGCGAGTGAGAGACTGAGACAGAGAGAGACAGAGGATGGATAATGGGCAGATAAAGGACATGATCTAGCATTCTATAAAACATTGCTTCTCACCTTTCCTAATGTGGTGCCCTTTTATCATAGTTCTTCATACTGTGGTCACCCCCAACCATAAATTAAATTTTGTTGGTACTTCATAACAGTAATTTTGCTACTGTTATGAATGGTAATGTAAAAATCTGTGTTTTCCAAAGGTCTTAGGCAACTCCTGTAAAAGAATCTTTTTATACCTCAATAGTATTGGGACCTACAGGTTGAGAAGCTCTGCTATAATACAATGTGGGCACTACAGTGTACAGTTGCCTATTGTAGTTTTATGAACAAATGGAAAAGGGGATTTTGTAAATGTTCTCAATACAAAGAGAAATGAATGTTAACAACAATATTTTTCTAATTATCCTGATATAAATGCATACTTTATTAACTTATTGAGTTGCCATACTGTATTTACTATGTACAATAAGTAGATATCAATAAGAAGGCTAGAGCCAATTTGTTTCACTTGTTTGTTTATCTGTCTGTTTTAAAGTGGGAAGCAGAAAAAGAAGTTTATTTAATATGGCCACATTAGGAAGAAGGACAAAGGAATTCAGTGGAGCTTTCCAGTTCATCTTCAGGGTCCTGATGTGAGATTAGACATTCAATCCAGGCCTAAGAGTGTGCACTTACAGTCACAGTCGTGTTATAGTTCCTCCCATGGAGCATCTTTGTCTGGGCCTGAGTCTCCTCCTGAAAGGTAGTCTAACAAATTGTCAGAGCTGTGTGAACTATCTTGCTTGTAGACATGCTTCCTAGTGGCTTTCTTAGTAAATGGTCTTTGTGAGATACTATAGGAAGAAATAATTTTGTAATGGATTTTGGTGTGTGATATAGTGGTTTAGTGATGTGTGTGCATGCGTGCATGTGTGCGTGCATGCGTGTAGATGTATAATGAAATCCTGCCCAAGCTAAATATGCAGATTATCCTCCTCCTTGATAGTATGTTCTCATAATACCTTTGAAATCACTTTCCCAATCCTTCCACATAGACACATCTTTCAAGTCCCCCTCCCATATTGGTCCTACTCTGATAGTGGAGCTACCTCTACAACCCAATGAAGCTCAAGTCTCAGCTGTTACTCTTTTCCTTCCTATTAGTCTCAGAACTTCAAACTAGCTCTTGACTGGGCAACAAATACCTTGTTCTGTTACCCAGTAGGTTCAATGAGACATTCTCAGATGATGCCTATACTCTGAAGCATGAAAAGGTCACTTTCAATATGTGTAATTCTTTGTACTTCTGACATATAATACAGCAAAAAGTTTCATTATATCTATGTTATTATTTTTGTGTGTGTGGTATCTGCAAATATATGTATACATACATATGTGTGTGTATATGTAATTGGCAAAAATGCAGATATAAAGAGCAGATGAAAAGACACACTTTTTTCTTCTTTTCTCATACCTTACATATTGACCACATTGTTTTCCTTCATCCACTCCTCTTCCTAAATGAATACCTTTGATTAGATTTTCTCTATTTAAGCCAAATTAGACCTAATGTTGATTACATCCACATTGCACTATGATTCATAGCCACCTTACTTTCTCTTGAATTAAAGATTTTGAAGGGATAACTATTTTTTATTTTATTTCTGTGTTTTAATAAAACACCAGTAATGAATAATTGAAAGGAAGGAAAGTTGACTTTAGCTCAGAATTTCGTTGTATGGTTGTTTGAGATTCTTATTCTGAGCCTGGGGTAGTACATCATTGTGGTCAGAAAGCTAAAGACTGCTAGGAAAGTCCCAGTTTTGTACCCTTTTAAGGGCACACTCTCAATGATTTCACTACCTTCATATAGTCAGATCTCCTAAACATTCTGCCTTCTAATATCTCTGAAAACAAAGAACTGTAGGAAACGTTATAAAGCAGCTATGGCACATGAATATTAGTCTTCTAGTTTTCTTTCCATTGCTGTGATAAACACTATAAACCAAAATAACTTGGAAGAATATACTGACTGGTTTTGTGTGTCAACAACACAAGCAGGATTTATCTCACAGAAAGGAGCCTCCCTTGAGGAATTTCCTCCATTGGATCTAGCTGTAAAGAACTTTTTGAATTAGTGATAAAGGTTGGGAGGGCCCCTTGTGGGTGGTGCTATCCCAATGGTAGTCCTGGGTTGTATAAGAAAGCAAACTGAGCAAGCCAGGAGAAGCCAGCCAGAAAGTAACATCTCTCATGGCCTCTGTATCAGCCCCTGCTTTCTACCCTTCTTGAGTTCCAGCCCTGACTTCCTTTGGTGATGAACAGGAAGGTAGAAGTGTAAGCTGAATAAACTCTTCCCTCCCAACCTTCTTCGTCATGATATTTTGGGCAGGAATAGAAACCCTGACTAAGACAAGGAGCAAGAGTTTCTTGGACTTAAATTTCCATTTCACAGACCTTCATGGAGGGAACATGGGGAAGAAGTACAAGCAGAATCAGAGCAGCAGAACTTTTTCTTGGCTTTCTACATGGATTGCACTTTCTCAGAGAACCCATGACCACCTGCCCAGGTGAACCACCCACAATAATCAGCTGACAACCCTCACACAGCAATCATTAATTAACAAAATATCCCACAGACATGTAAGAGTGTGCCTTAGGGATATATTTCCCTAATTGATGTTTGCTATGTCCAGATGACTCCAGTATGTGTCAAGCTGACAGAAACAAATCAGTTTATATGCCAGAGATTTTTTAAACACACAGTTTTCAGAGGGAGCAGAATGAAAATCACCCTGACTTCTTGTTGTTGTTTTCTATGTCTGTTTGTTTGAAATATTGATTGTTTTGGTGTAGTTTGAAAAAAAGGACCAGAGTTCATAAGATATTTTCAAAGATGGAGTAATCGAGGAAAGATGAAGTATAAATGTTCTAGTCTAAAAAGTGAGTTCCTAACCTGCTTGTGTTTTAACACCTCCTGTGACACTTAAGAATGCTGCTGTTCCATCTAATATGTGGCAATGGGTCTTTTCATCTGTTTACATCAGTTGCTGAGTGAAGTCTTTCTGATGACAGTTAGGGTAGGCACCAATCTGTGAGTACAGAAGAAGATCGTTAGGAATCATTTCATCAATAGTTGTCTTTGCTGTTGCCATTCTTGTTTGGTTCTATCCTAGCTCTCTGAGGTGTCCAGCTCCTCTTTCCTGGCCCTCTAGGAACCAGGGTCTTGAACTGATCCTGTCATCGGTTAACCACTCTCACAGTATTTTGCACCTTTACTTAAGCATATCTTGTAGGTAGGATGATTTTTTGGTCAAAGGTATTGTAGCCATGTTGCCATCCCAATTTGTCCATTCGAGGTCTTACCTGGTTACAGAAAATGGTTAGTTCAGGTTTTGATTCCCAAATTGTTAGAGCATAGATTCGTCAGTGTTTATGAGGTAAGTTTCTAGTTATCCTAGGAAGCAGAGACTAGACTGCCAACCATGCAGCCTACATGGGACTGACCTAGACCGTTGGCACATATGTTACAGTTGTGTAGCTTTGTCTTCTTGTGGGACTCCTAACAGTATAAGCAGGAGCTGTCTCTGATTCTGTTGCCTGCTTTTGAGACCCTTTCTTCCTACTGGGTTGGCTCTTCTATGGTTATGAGAGAGGAGGTGCCTAGCCTTTCTACAACTTGATATGCTGAATGATATCCTTGGGAGGCCTAACCTTTGCTAAAGAGAAAAGAAGTGGAGAACAGAGGGAAGGGTGGGGATGTAAGAAGGTGAGAGGTAAGGGGGTGTCTCTGGGAGGAAAGGAGGGAGGGGATACTGCCTTGGAATGTAAATATAAAAAAGGAGTGGTGCTGCTCAACAGCAGATCACTCACATCCAATTTCTAGAAGCAGATACTGATGTTTTCCATGTTTTCAGTGACTGTGCTGTGCGGGAAGAGTGGCCCATGGCATTAGAAAAACCTTGGGTATTCTAAGTTTCTGGGCTAATATCCATTTATCAGTGAGTGCATATCCAATCTTTTGTGATTAGGTTACCTCACTTAGGATTATGTCCTCCAGATTCATCCATTTGCCCAAGAATTTCATAAATTCATTTTTTTAATAGCAGAATAGTACTCCATTGTATAAATGTACCACATTTTCTGTATCCATTTCTCTTTTGAGAGACATCTGGGTTCCATATGTAGCAGAAGATGGCCTAGTTGGCCATCATTGGGAGGAAAGGCCCCTTGGTACTGCAATCTTTATATGCCCCAATACAGGGGAACGCCAGGGCCAAGAAGTGGGAGTGAGTGAGCAGGGGAGCAGGGAGGGGGGAGAGGGGAGGGGACTTTCGGGATAGCATTTGAAATGTAAATTAAGAAAATATCTAATAAAAAATTGAAAAAAAAAAGAGAAAAAACTTAGTGACACCAAGATGTGCCTTTGGCTTCTATCTAATTTTTTACATCACTTTCCTTGTGGTCCTTCCTTAGTATATGTCCCTATGAACTCTAGCTCACTGAGCATTATAGGACCAATGAGTTATAAACAGAGCTCTAAGCCTTCCAGTTTCTTCGTAGGGATTGGGATGTTAAATGACCCCCATCAGGTAAATAATGTCCTCACAACTCTAAAAAATGATCTTTCAAATGGTAAAAGTTTTAGAGGGAAATTTCTTTAGCACTGTGTAACGGTTCATTTTGAAAATGCCACCTCATCACAGAGAAAAAGCACATTCTAAATGAAATATTTTATATTTAGTTTGCACTTTATGCAAGCAATTTGGCTGTTCTTGTTATAGCTTATAGTGAGAAGAAAAGAGCTTGACAACATTCTTTCTAAGCATTGAAGTAAAAAAAAAAAAAATAACCGAATATCTAAGTGACAATTTGCATTTTCAAGTGGTGTCATGGTGAGTTTATTTTTGCTACAGAGACTTAACTGTGCTTTAAAGAAGACTTGAAATGTGCCATAGCACAATATATCCTAAGAGAAGTAAGAAAGAAACAGTGTTACACATAGTTTATACTCCTTTTGACATTTTACAAATAGTATTAACATTTTCGAAGTGATATATAAATTGGCTCTGGAGTTTTTGTCTGTTTGCATTGGTAATCTTACTAAGTAAATTTGCCAGGTTCTAGCCGTCCAACTAGAACCTTTTCTATCTGTTCGGACAGAATCTTCCTTAAACTGTCTATAATAGATCTGTTAAATCACAATAGGCAATTATTTGAAAAAATAATAGAGGAGATGGACCTGAATATAAAGAATGTGCCATGCACACATGTACACTTTGGGTCTCTGTTACACATATGAAACCCAGAGTTAACTGCATAGCTGTGATCCTACCCTTGGAAGAGCCAGTAGAGTCATTCATCCTGAGCTCTTTGGCTAGCCAATAAGTAAGCTCTGGGCACAATCAAAATCCTGTCCTTTTTTTTTTTTTTTTTTTTTTTTTTTTAGATAAAATGATTATAAAGTATATTTTATAAAGAAATTTTGCCTACTTTTCTTTTCTTTTTTTTTTTCAACTTTTATTAGATATTTTCTTCATTTACATTTCAAGTGTTATCCAGAAAGTTCCCTATACCCTCCCCCCTCCCGGCCCTGCTCCCCTACCCATCCGCTCCCACTTCTTGGCCCTGGCGTTCCCCTGTACTTGGGCATATAAAGTCTGCATGACCAAGGGGCCTCTCTTCCCACTGATGGCCAACTAGGCCATCCTCTTCTATATATGCAGCTAGAGACATGAGCTCAGGGGGTACTAGTTAGTTCATGGTTATTCTTTCACCTAGAGGGTTGAAGACCCCTTCAGCTCCTTGGGTACTTTCTCTAGCTCCTTCTTCCTTGGGAACCCTGT
>LR749524.1:226914-270969 GCA_902729485.2 Mus minutoides
TTGGCATATGATATAGTGTCTATGTTTGGTGACTGATTGTGGGATGGATCCCTGGCAGCCGCAGTCGTTGGGTCCATCCTTTGGATTGAGCTGCACAAATGCTCCCTTTAACTCTTTCAATGTGTGCATTGTTCTTAATTCTAGGAAGGGGTGATGTGTCCACATTTTGATCTTCCTTCTTCTTGAGTATCATGTGTTTCTGTATCCATTCCTCTATTGAGGTACATCTGGGATGTTTCCAGATTCTGGCTATTATAAATAAAGCTACTATCAACTCAAAGAATTCTCAACTTAGGAATCTCAGATGGCTGAGAAGCACTTAAAGAAATATTCTATATCCTTAGTCATCAGGGAACTGTCATTCAAAACTACCCTGAGATTCTGCCTCACACCAGTCAGAATGACTAAGATAAACTCAGGTGACAGCAAATGCTAGCAAGGATGTAGAGGAAGAGGAACACTCCTCCATTGCTGGTAGAATTACAAGCTGGTACAACTACTCTGGAAATCAGTCTGGTCGTTCCTCAGAAAATTACAAATAGTTGTGCCTCAAAAGCTATCTATTCCAATCCTGGGCATATACCCAAAAGATGCTCTGATATATGACAAGATCTTTGTCTTAACAGGATTCCTGATTTGGTTGGAAGGTCCAATATTTTTTTATGGAAGGTTTTCTGACTTCAGTCAGAAAAGTCATGAACTATTTAGATATTTTTTTTATAAATTTTTACTAGAGAGAGAGCTGTCGCAGAGAGATTTTAGACTAGCAAGAAAAAGTGGTCTAGAGCAGAGCAGAACACACACACACACACACACACACACACACACACACACACATGAGAGAGAGAGAGAGAGGGAGGGAGACAGAGAGACAGAGAGAGAGAGAGAGAGAGAGAGAGGGAGACAGAGAGACAGAGAGACAGAGACAGAGAGACAGAGACAGAGAGACAGAGACAGATAGACAGAGACAGAGACAGAGAGAAGTCTGAAAAGTCATCTCAGCAGAACCTAGACTGCCAGCTTGGACCCACAATTTGACTTTGAGCAGTTCTTTTTATTGCTCCAAGACAATAATTCTCTCAGAACCTTTATCCATGTAGAAGCTCGTTCTTGGCAGAAGATTCTTATACAAACAGGAATAGAGACCCAATCTAGACTCACTCATACAGGTGTAAAGATTTTTTTTTTCCTTTCCTCTTGAGTTTTCTTGAGTTTATCATATACAAGTGTGTGTGTGTGTGTGTGTGTGTGTGTGTGTACTTGGGAATCTATATGGAAATTTTATATGTACTTTTTCATGTTAAAGGGAAAATGTGATAGGGTATGTGTCCTTCTATTGTTATCCTTAACATGACTCTACTAATCAATTTGGTAATGTCTTCAAGTAAAAAGTTCACTTTGCCCTAAGGCATTGTTTCTCAAGATTTTAATTTGTAAGTTTCTGCAACTTTAATTCTGCTTTGGTGCATACAATGTATCTTTAGTCAAACTGTGAAGAAATGAGAATATGATGATAAAAAGAGAGAAACATTAGTACTTAATCTCTCAGTGCATGGGAAGCAGTCACCTGCAGCCTCATTTGGTAGAGCAGATTGAACAGCCCTGCTATCATCCCTTAGGTAGTATGTAACTGTTACATGGGAAAAAAGGAAGAGAAAGAATGTATTTTCTTGAACACATCCTCCAGCATTATCTTAATCTAGACACTGCAGATAGTTCACATGATACAAAGCATTTGTTTGTTGATATGTAAATGTGTCTTCTGGAAGTCCAATTGGCTTGCTTCACGCTTCATTAAATGTCATCATTTGACATTAATTTTAATTATTCTCTTTGTGTCATTCTATTCTCTTTCTTTTTCTCTGATCTTTCCTCATACTGTTGAAGGAGTTTTAGAACTAGATAGTTATGTTTTAACCATTTATCCATTTTTACGTCTCTATGTATGAGTGTTTCGGGTGCCAGTGCATATGTATATCCTGTTTGTGTCTGTGCATACACAGACCAGAACAGGGCTGACACCTGAATCCAGAGTTACATTTTATTGTGAGAGTCCATGTGGATGCTGGAAACTGAAAAGGGGTTGTTTGAATGAGCTTCAAGAGATTTTAACAACTGAGACATCTCCACTCAGCACAAACTGGTATATTTTGAAACATCTAGAAGTCATGATTGTGCATGTTTTGAATATCATTATTTAACCAAAGAACAGTTCAACTATCAACATTAACTTGATAATGTCCTTGAAAACAGATATATAACCTAGAAAAATTCTTTAAAGTAGTGCTAACTATTATTATAACTATAGTAATTACTATATGATAGTTGTATTATATAAGCTATTGTGTTTAAGATCCGTGAGGAGTGTGTGGACACTGTGATAGAAGTGTGCTTATATTGTGACCTATATTTTAGAGAGGTACAAATGTGGGCCCATGATGTTATTCTTTCTGATCAGCTGTGACTTAATATATACTGAAAGAAATATAGCAACATTCTAAGTTTTAGTATAGGAATCCTTGCTATTATTTCAAATTTTCCTTTCACTTAATATTATGTTTTTCAAATAGATCTTTGTTCATTTTTAAGAAATAATAATGCAATTTAATCTTAAATATATTGACAAGAATTTGTGACGATTTTTAATAAACATAATAGAGCCAATCTATCCCAAAGAATTGAAAAATAACAGACAAATTTTATTGTTATCAGCTGTTTGTTTGGTTTTTTTTGTTTGTTTGTTTGTTTTTGCAGTGCATTGCCTAGTGTCCTGGGATTATCCTGTGTAAGATTGCAAAAATCATGCATATTAATTAAAAATTAATCAGATAAAATATGTCAAAGCCACGGCTACCATTATAGAAAGCAGAATCTGTGCACAGGCAGATAGAGACACAGTGAGTGAATCTGGTCATCACATCCATGTAGTGGCTCTCTGTTATAAACTATGTGGCTGGTGAAAGACTGCCTGTGACCTGGGCAACAGTGTTTCTCTGAGAATCTACCATAGCATCAGACACCTGGAGAACTGACCTGAATGATGTTGCCTCTTCTGTGTTGCTTTATTTCCTTTACAAATATTAAAGACACATTTCATTTTCTTCTTCAGAAGATGTGTGGGGAGCGAGCACAGCCGCATGGGCCAAAGATGGCGCCTGGCTCTATGCCAAGCCCCGTGACCTTGCTTGTTTACCTCAGTCTCAATCATGCACAGTAAAAGCAGCACGTGTAACTCATTGGAGAGGTTAGCTCAACATCTCTTGATACCATTTTACCAGCCAATCCTGCATGCTGCCTTGGACATTGCGTCTTTGATTGGGTGGTGTGAGGTGACGTGAGTGAATGGAAGAGGATAAATTGTGGGCAATCCCAGAGGAATTGACTATGATAATTGAGGATTGATAATTGATGATTGACTGGAGGATGATTGATGAAGAAGGAGAAAGCTGGGAAAGCTGCAAGAAACCTCCAAATAAAGAAAAGCAGCTGCAGCTGCTCTGAACCTGCTTTTGAGTCAGTGTCCTTTATTCCCACTCTCTGCTGGTCAGAGATTGGGGCTGTGACAAAGAAGCTTAATTATTAGCCGATAATCACTATGTAGAACTAAGGAGTAAATCCACTGAGGTAATAATACACCACTCATTACAAAAAGCGTAAAAGGTAATTTACTCTTCAGCCAAATATGAATGAACTTGGCATGGGAATGTAAATTCAAGTTGTCCCAAGAGATGTTTCAGTATAAAATACTTATAGGAGATGTTATTAGTTACAGATTATCAAAGAAACGTCATAAATTAAGTCATTTACCAAATACATTTGGGGGATCAAGCAAACAAATTTCTGATACTATCTGATGACTTTGTTTGTTTCTTTCATACCATGGTACTAGGATTTTTCATTGGTAGGATTGGCTACAGATGACCCTCAGCTGACAGAAAAGCAACAGGAAGTGAAGAAGTTAGCAAAGCTATAAAGGAAGAAATTCCAGTTTATATCAGGTTTTGACAGCCCCTACGATATGAATTCATTTTCTCTTTTTCTGTCCTCTGACCCTGATATAGTATTCACATGAGATATAGTAGGAGCAATATAAAAGTAAACTTAAAGCCTGGCGTGGTGGCAAATGCCTTTAATCCCAGCACTCGGGAGGCAGAGGCAGGCGGATTTCTGAGTTCGAGGCCAGCCTGGTCTACAAAGTGAGTTCCAGGACAGCCAGGGCTATACAGAGAAACCCTGTCTTGAAAAACCAAAAAAGAAAAAAAAAAAAAAGTAAACTTAAAATAATTAGGAACCTAGTATGTCCTAAAAACCTAAGGTAGCATTTGAAGGAAGAAAACATTTTGACTGAACAAACACTTAAGCCCTGCAACGATATTGGCTCTTTGATTCTTTCTGTCTCTATAGCTATTTATATCCAACAAAGTATTTCATCTCAGGCTTGAAGAATGTGAACAACTGATAACCTTTTTATTCTATTTTCACCTACACTGATTTGCCTCCATTCAGAGTATAATTTCAAATAGAAGTGCAAATTGTGATGTTAAGAAACCTATTTGATGATTAATAATTTTACTTCTTCTGCTGCTATTTCCTTCAGTTACAGTATGGACAAATAAATGGATTGTCACATTTGCATAGCGGTTGATATAACAATAGGATAATACTTTAAATATTCTAAAAGTGTTCAATTTTGTTATCTGGAGTGCTCAGTTGTTGATGCTGAAACTGTGAGTGCCACCCAGCATTCCTGTGGTCCATGTGGATATCACCAGAGAGGCTGATATAAGACTTAGGTAAGAAATACTGGGAAGTCCCTCTCTGGAAGTTCTGTGGTTCAATAGATCATGAGAAATACCCAGTGGAGCCTCTTTTCTCAAGGCTGAGTGAAGTGTTTGATGTAGTGTCTTTGGTCGATTTGAGAAACCATCAGATTTTACATTTATCATTTTATTTTTTCATTTAATTGTAGTTTAATATAGTAGTACACCAAAACAATTATGAATTTTTAGTTTGCATTTAGACAATTACATTATGTAGTCATATTTTTTAATGGAACTGCCATAGATAAATTTTGGTCTGACATTATAGGATTTACAGCAAATATTTTATAAGAAAATGGTGATTGTGTTTTTTAGAAGAGCAGACTTTAAACATAAAAAAAAAATAGATGGGAATATCTTTGGTCAAAATGTGCTTGGTCAACTTTAATAACTTATTAGTCAATGTTTTTATTTAATCACTAATGTAGAAAGTTACTAATTTAAGGTTGTAAAATTGTGTGCACTAGGTCAAATTCTACAAATAGATTTAAATATTTGTCTGTGAAAATGTATTCTATTGTTACTATGTAATTTACCCAAAATGCTTCAAGGAGGAGAACTTCTTTTAAACATTTTTTCAGGTGCTAATTAATTGGCTATAGGACATAAATAAATAAATAAATAAATAAATAAAACAACCTTTATTCCAGTGGGAAATCTTACAACTCCATACCAAAACTTGATATCTTTTGGTTCACGGTATTTGGATAAATTTTCATTTTTAGGTTTTAATTGTCCCAATAGGGAAAGGGATAAAACATAAGTTCTATTTTTTGGTCAGTTTTTATGAATGTAATCCTTTTTAACAGTAAATGAAAAGATGGAATTACATTTTGTAATAGTGCATTGTGATTTGAATGAGAATTGTGCCTATAAGGTCATGTGTTTGAAAACTTGTGGTGGTGGGATTGTTTGAAAAAGTTTATGAAGAGTAATTTTGTTGGAGAATATGTGTCACTAGGAGATGAATTTGCTTTCAAAAGCCCACACCATTTTCAGCTCTTTTTACATGGAACTTGAGAATCAGGTATGAGCTACTACTGAAGCTTTTTCTGGAGCCACTCCAGAACCAGGCCTGCATACCTGCCGCCATGTGGCCTACCATGATTGTTGTGAGCTATAACCTAAACTGTCAGTCTCCAGTTAAATGCTCTTTATTATAAGTTGGCTCGGTCATGCTATTTCATCACAGTAATTAAAAATTAATTTAAAAAATTAGTATACTTAATTTTGATATAGGACATTTTTGAAATATTTAGTTAGCATATAGATATAAATATGGATATGGATATAGGCAGAGAGATACATGTACATTATCTTTATATTTTTCATAATTTGTCTTAACCTTCCACTTTTGTTTTAGAAAAAAAATTCTTTAATAATAACAAAATTTTATTTTATTTATTTTAATGACAAAATTCCTTCTCTTTGTAATTTTTAAAAATTAATAACTAATCCTTATTTTACTCTACAAAATTCCTTCTTTAATATTATGTTACAGAACAACATGAAAAACAAATATATAATAATTTTAAAGAAAAAAATCCAAACCATATTTGCAGCATGATGTTACAACCTAAGATAACTTCTGATTTGAATTTTAGGCAAATATTTTAGCTGTTTACATTTGTTTATTTGCTTGTTTGATTTTTTTTAATTAAATGTTTACTTTTCAGATAATTTTACAGTTCTAAAAATAATATACAGGGATACTGTATTTTTTAATTTTTAATTTAATTTTCAATTTAAATTAGAATTTAATTTCAACATGTCTATCCTTTCCTTCTTCCCTCCAACATCTTCCAGTCCCCCCTCAAACTGATGCCTTATTTTTCTTTTATTATAATTGCTTATATAGAAATATACATTTATTATACATATATATATATATATAATATATTCTGTGAAATCTTTCTCTCAACCTATCTATCTATATAGATATACATATATTTCAACCAGATTAATACGTTTAGTGTTATCTGAATATGTATTTTTGACACAACTTTTTCTTTGGCATTTCAAAAATCTAAGAGCTATAGAAGGTTATAATTCAGAAAGACCTCCCTCAGGTTACATATGAACTCAGACAATTATTTTGTCTTAGCTCAAAAAAGACAGGAGACAAAATACTTATAGAGCCAAACACCTTTATATTTTAACCTAGTAATTGCAATTATGGGGGAAAAAAGGCATCTGTTTCCTTAAGGAACTGGGAAGCTAGGAAATTATTATTTTTTTCCATGAAGAACAAAAGAAAGGGAGGAAAGATGTCCAGACTGCACAGGAGATTTGCTATAGGACCATGAAGGTACAATGGTCCTGGAGATTTATACTTTAATACAAAAAAATAGGTGAACAAGAAGAAAGAACACAAATCCTATGAAATTATATAGTGTATTTGTCCAAAAGTTATTGATATGCCCCAAATTGCATGGTTAATTAGATGATGTTTACTTACATGCATAATTATTAAGTATAATGATTTATTTATGAGCAGAGATTTAAATTAAACAATGTCGGTATTAGAAACTACTGAATTTATTTTAATAACTTTATAATGTATAAATACCAAATTAGATATTAAAATATCTAATATCACAACAATATTCAAAACCAAATGCCTTATTAGCAATAAATTAGTACTGAGTGATAATGTTATTTTGTCAGGAGTAAAATTAGCACTCTCAACAACACAAAATACATGTATTTCTTAAATGGTTTAGGTGAGTTGGACTATGGACCTAAATCAATCAGCATTTTTATTTGTTTGTTTAAATTCATCTTTATTTTAGAAGATTCATTCTCTCCTACTTGCTTAGAGAATATAGATATTTTCTGTAAATATTCAGTATTGCAGGATATTGGAGCATACTATAGACCCTGAGATTGTGTTATTTACAGAAAAAGAAATATTTCTACTTGTTCTGTGGCTCAGTTCACCTTTTAGCACACACCTTCAATTCCTCTTGTTGAAATGGAGACATGTGCTTAGCACACACCTTTAATCCCAAAGAGTAAAGGTAAAGTTCATTTGTAGATATTTAAGTTTAAAAGTGAGGTAAAGTGACAAATCAGAGGATATGCCCAATTCATACAAGAAGAAGAAAGGGAAGGTGTGTGTGTGTGTGTGTGTGTGTGAAAAAGAGAGAAAGAGAGAGAGAGAGAGAGAGAGAGAGAGCCTCCTACATTGTGGATTTAGTTTTGCCTTTATGTTTATATATCTGTGGCTGATCATTTGTGTAGTAGTAACTTTTCCTCATCAGATGTAATTGTTGTCTTGAAGGCTTACTGCTGAATAAACTAACCCTTTCTAGCTCTTTCTAAACTCTTGCAGGGTGGTTCAACTCTGCTGTTCTAGCCCAAAGCCCTCTCCAAGTTGACTGATTCAAACTGGCTTCTCTCAGCTTCTGAATGAATTGCTCCTGCTTGGCCTCAAACTAACTCTGACAATCTATTCAGATCTTCTGGCTTTTTCTCCTTCTCTGGCTCATTCTGTCTTCACCTGTAACCTGATTCTGTAAAACTGTTCTAATAAAAACAGCTTCCAGACCCCCATCTCTCTCTGAATTCCTGCTCCTTTTAGTTATCTCTATTTCCTATCTCTGACACATTCTATTAAATCTTTCTCTGATTAGTCACTTTGTGAGACCATCAATTAAAGGTCACTATTAAACATGGCTGCTTTCTTCTCCAAACTAACTTTTCCTTCATATTTTGGATTAGATGTGTGTCCTAAAGGCATGTTCATATTCCAGCCAGAGGGGTTAAATTTACATGGCATGTCTGCTTTACAGTTGATTGCAAACCTAGAAGGCCTTTAGATGTGATCCCTTGCCAAACAACCATGTTGCTAGATTAAAATTCCTCTATATATTTTGAATTGGCTAACTCAGCAACAACTTTTCCTTGGGAAGACTAATTATCCCTCTCTCATCAGCCATTAATCCCCTTGGCACTTCACTTAGGGATGGAAGCTGAAGACAAAGTAATAAACTCTTAATGTGGTCTTTCCTGGAAAGCCAAGAAATTCTTTCTGATCCACCAATTTTTTTTTTGGGGGGGGGGGGTCATATATGGCAAATATTCTTCTGTTTTCCCTTGACACTTCCACAGTGCTGAGGAGAAGGGAACAAGCATGTCCTATCATGGTGCCTTATAACTTGTTGCTCCTAAAAGTTTTTAAACAGGAGAGAGGGAGAAATAAAGGAGTAAATGTTGTAAAATTAGTGTTTAAAACAAACCAAAATAAACCAATGTATGCAGAAAACAAGGAAAGAAGCTCTCTAAATCAAATGTTCTAAAAAAAAAAATCCCATCAAAATTGGATCAAGGTAACTAGCTAAGTATAAACCTTCGACTGTTGAACAAAACAAAAATAAAGTTATCCAAGTTAATGTAATTTATGAACTATAATGCTGTTTTGCTAGCTATTTGTTCAGGAACTACAAGGCATTATTTAACTATGACTGTTTCCAGAAGACTTTGTTTTCTGCCAATTTCTTCTCTGCAATACTAATTTACTCCTATTGTTCTCCAAACATCAAAAAGTTCATAAGCATTTTGTAAAATACGTTCAGAAGAAATTAATCTTCTACAACAAACCAATTTTAATGAGAAACTATTCTTAGTATAGGGAAATAATTTGGCAGTTGGAATTTGGGAGACAAGGAGATCAATTCCTGTTTCTTACAATATTCCAAAGAGAAAATTACACAAGAAAGGAAGACCTATAGACCACAGGAACGGAAATAAATATTCACTTCTTAATATCCTGCTTAGCTTCTCATTATATTAGGTGAAAAGACAGTTTCATTAATATTTTGTCAATAAATATGTCTTCCATACTCTACTGTGAGTTTTTCATATTTTGTAAATTCACAACTAATGCTTAGGTAGCCTTATAGTGCATAATATATAAGAAGTGTATGTAACTCCTTCTACATTTCCTAAAGTACCTTCTCATTCCTCTGTGCATCTAAAGCAATGTAGAAACAAGTTATGAGCTCTACTCCCTTCACAGTAACCTCCCGTACACATCAGTGTTTCTTGTTTTAATTTTGTAATGGGATTATAAAAACAAGATACAGGTTATAGGATTATTTTTGGCAGAGGCAGGTGGATTTCTGAGTTTGAGGCCAGCCTGGTCTACAGAGTGAGTACCAGGACAGCCAGGGCTACACAGAGAAACCCTGTCTTGAAAAACCAAAAAAAAAAAAAAAAAAAAAAAAAAAAAAAAAAAAAAAAAAAAAAAAAAAAAAAAAAAAAAAAAAAAAAAAAAAAAAAAAAAAAAAAAAAAAAAAAAAAAAAAAAAAAACAACAAAAAAGGATTATTTTCCTAGTTAAAAAAAAAAAAGAGATTATTTTTCTAGTAAAAAAAAAAAACTGATTATTTGAAAATAAAATGGAAAACTGTATACTACTGTACCATAGTCTTTTAAGTATGTTAGTATGTAAGTTCCATACTGCTTTTTAAATCTTTTATCCAACTTAGAGTGTTAAGGCAATGGTATACTTTCAGGATAACTTACTTACCTCATTTAACTTATGAAAATGTTCCATATTTATAACTCACCTCACTATTCATTTGTATTAATTTGTTCTTGCTGGTTACATTTTTGAAGTGAATATTTTCTCTATCTTTTCCCTTATTTGGTGTACCTAAAACAAGTAATATATATTCATTTTAGAGTCTGTAAGCAAGTTGTTATTTTACCTTTTTAAATACCATTAGTTTTAATTTAAAGGTCATAGTCAGGGTTTCTATTCCTGGACCAGACATCATGACCAAGAAGCAAGTTGGGGAGGAAATGATTTATTCAGCTTACACTTCCATGTTGCTGTTCATCACCAAAGGGATTTAGGACTGGAACCCAAGCAGCTCAGGAAGCAGGAGCTGATGCAGAGGCCATGGAGGGGTGTTTCTTACTGGCTTGATTCCCCTGGCTTGCTCAGCCTGCCATCTTATAGAACCCAAGACTATCAGCCCAGGGATGTCACCATCCACAAGGGGCCCTCCCCCTTGATCACTAATTGAGAACATGTGCCACAGCTGGATCTCATGGAGGCACTTCCCCAAACTGAAGCTCCTTTGTCTGTGATTAACCCAGCTTTTGTCAGGTTGACACACAAAACCAGCCAGTGCATACATTTATAGAAGACATTATTGTGTTCTGATGTTTATAATAAAGAATGAATAAGTTGACCTAATTACCATATCCATGGCCTTAGAAATACTTGCATTTAATTTTTATCTTATGTGTATTTGTGTTTGTTGAAAGGAAATATCTGGGTACTATATGCATGCAGTGACAACAGAAGTCAGAAGAGGAAATATAATCTATTGGAACTGTAGTTACAGTTATTAGTTATCATGCGGTGCTGGTTATCAAACTCAGGAACTCTGAAGAACAATAAGTGCTCTTAATCACTGAGCTAATTCTCCAACTGCAACTTAATTTTTTTCAACAATACTTAAGGTTTCATATTCTCTTTTAGTATATATAATATACCACTGTTAATATACCTATCTTGCTGTGAAAAAGATCTCAAAGTTTACGTTTATATGCATGTCTTAAATGATTTCTGTATTAGTTGCTTTTCTGTTCCTTTGATAGAATAATACCATGAGCACAATCAACCTAAGAAGAAATAATGTATTTTGACATAGAAATTTATAAAAGATACAGTCCATAGCTGCAGGGTTTGCATGACAGTACCAATGTGAGACCACCCTTGAGTCAGGAAGCACACTGAACACCTCTAACAGCAGTTCTTAACCTGTGAGTCATGACACCTTTGGGGGTTAAAAGACCTTTTCACAGAGGCCCCATATCATTACAATTCATAGCATTAGGAAAATTGCATTTATAAAGTAGCAATAAAATAATTTGACAATTGAGGTCACCACAATGTGAAGAACTGTGTTAATGGGTTCTAAGGCCCTTCCCTCAGCCTTGAGTAGGCTAAATAAACCCTAGAAGGTTTTACAACCTGGCTAGAGTAGCACCTGGCCTCACTGCATTTGCAATTCCGTACTGTACTGGAGCTTTGAGGAGTTGACCCTGCCTGCTGAGTTGATTTGCAACTCAATCCAGGTGAAACAAAGGGTGGGTCTGTGGGGTTTGCCTACATAAACAAAGAGCTGAAAATTAAACTTTGAGCCTTGATCAGAAACCTTTGTCTTGGTTTCATCCTTCTCTTGCCCATTGCCCTTTTTCATTTCCAGCCTCCCTTTCAGGTTCTCTGTGGCTGCTGAACATCTACAGAACAAATTTTATCACACAGTTCGTCATGTTTTGGTGACCTCAAACACAAAATATTTTATTGCTACTTTATAAATGCAATTTTCCTACTGTTATGAATTGTAATGATATGGAACCCCTGTGAAAAGGTCTTTTAACCTCCAAAGGTATCATGACTTACAGGTTGAGAACTGCTGTTAGAAGTTAATGGTTAATTCAATGCAGCAAAACTGCTTAGATTAAGAAAACAATGTTGGAAATGATGCCGGGAAAGGGAAACTCTTAATTACTATTGATGAGATTATAAACTGGTCCAGCCATTTCCAATGTAGTGTATTCTCAAAATAGATGTAAATAGATCCACCAAATGACACTGATATATTACTATCCTGGTCATATGGTCCAGGACACAACATCCTACCATAGATACTTGTTCCACTATGCTCATTGCTATTTCTTCACAATAGCAAGGAGGTGGTAATAATCTGTCAGCCAACTTAGGAATAAACAATGAAAATGTGTTATATATACATACTGGAATTATATTCATCAGTAAGAAAATGAAATTATGAACTTTCAGTTAAATGGGTAGAAATAGAAGGTAAACACTGAAGAAGGTAAATAAGACGGAGAAAGACAATATTTTCTTTCATCTGTGTTTTTAGCTTTGAATTTTTAGATGTGAGTCACCACAAAAATGAGGAAAGTAAAGAGGAACCAATGTAGGGGGTGAAGGGAGGAAGAGTTCTGAAAAGGGAAATAACAAGAATACAGATTGGGGAAATAAGAAAAGGCAGGAAGGAGTTTATCTGGAGAATGCAAAGAGAAGCAACATGGAAGGAAAGGGGGAAAAAAGTACTAAAAATAGGAAAATGTATGTGTTGTGGGTTTGGTCTAATGACACTTATGTTAATCTGGTCCCCCACATTGCATGAGAATCCACATGCCTGCACATAAGAAACTGAAGGAACCCTGCCCCCAGTAGGTTTTGACTTGTAAATAAATAAAGTTGCCTGCCACCAATGACTGGGCAGAGAGACAAAAGCAGGACCTTTAGAGTTCCTGGGCAAGGGAATGAGGGAGTAAGAGAGAGATAGCACTACCATGCTGGGGAAGGAAGAGAAGACAGAGATAGTTGTCATTTAGATGCCAGGGAATGCAGGTAGGGGTCCGAAGCAGCAAATACGTAATATAGATTTTAGTAACTAATAACTCAGGATTATCACAGGACGGTACAACAACTACATGGAGATTAAGAAATGGCCTAGACATTGAGCTGTTTAAGGCATATAAAAAATATAAACTCTGTGTGTGTGTGTGTGTGTGTGTGTGTGTGTGTGTGTGTGTGTTTCATTTGGGAACCCAGAATATTGAGGCGGAATGTGCACATCCACCACCACTAGGGGTCGATATTAGAAGTGTTAATGGGTTCTACTATGCATAGGAAATGATTTTATTTTGTGTTTACATATAATACATATATAGATACATGAATCTAAGTTGAGTTGGACAGTTCCCAATAGAAGAAACAAATGAGCCAGGAATGATGGTGCATGCCTTTAATCCAGCACTTGGGAGACAGAGGCAGGCAGATTTCTGAGTTTGAGGCCAGCCTCGGCTACAAAGTGAGTTCCAGGACAGCCAGGGCTATAGAGAGAAACCATGTCTCGAAAAACCAAAAATAAATAAATAAACAAATAAAGCAAATGACTGAGAGTTCTTTTAAATGTTCAAGTTTCTTAGCAACAATAAAAATTGATAATTAAAACTACTTTATGGGGAACATGTGGCTAGAGATATGGCTCAGCAGTAAAGAACAGTTGTTTCTTTTGCAGATGACACAGGTTTGGTCCTCAGCATTAAAATATTGGTTCATAACTATCTGAAGTTCAACTTCCAGGGCATTTGAAACACTCTTTTGACTTCCTAGAGCAACAGATCCATATGAAGTGCACTTTCAAATATGCAGACAAACACTTATAAGAAAACAATCATACAAATAATAAATCTAGAAATACATTTAAAATGTACTTTGGGAATTTCCCTATAAACTAAAGATTTTCAATATTTTCTCAGTCCCTTAATTTTCAGCAGTAAATTAAATTATATTTCTTGATAATTTTGTGGGAGGCTATGTGTCATAATTTCACTGTTTCAGAAATTAACTTCCAAGATTTTTCTTACTATATGAATAGAGATTTAAAATTATGCGATTTAACAGTTAAAAAGACCACTGTGCAGATAATTCATTTTGTTTCTAATAGATTTCATACTTCCAGTGGTTATAAAACTGTGTGTGTATAACTACCAAGAAAATGTACAAAACAAAGGCTACTCTTTATACTTAATTGCAATATGGAATGATAAAAAAGGCTATTTTTATTTGTTCATAGGAAAAATCAAATTTAACCAACTTTATTTGAGGTCTATAAAGATATATACTGTATATTAAAATAACTAGTATTATATAATATATGGAATCAGGACAGTTTTAATAAAGGTGGTTACTATGGGAGCAATTCTTTAAGCCCTATTATATTTACTTGTACAGATAGCTTTTGTTTATCATTCACTCTTACTGTGAATTATATATGGCTTGCTTTTTATAACAAAGATTGCAATCTTGTTTAGGTTAAAATAATAAAGACTTTTATTTCTATGGAGGACAACCATAAAAAATGTATTCACCTGCTTTGTTCTCAATGTTTAATCACTGTAATTAGAAAAACATAAACTTTATAAACATCTCAACAAGACTTATGACTTAGGAGGCAAAAGCCCCTGGTCTAATGACTGAAGCAGTTATATAGTTTTACATAACTTTTACCTAATAAATTAATTACTGAAATTAATAAAGAGAGTCATTTCTCTTTAATACTAGTGGCCCAGTGCACAAAGCAGGCACATTTCACTCATGACCTCTTGATCCCCTCTTGCTCATAAAATTTATAAGTTATAAATTTTATCCAACTAAACATGATTTAAATGTTTTATTTGTATCCTAACATTAAGTTTCTTGTTTTTAAATTATTCTTGCTTAATGACTTTGGGTTGACAAAAGTCCTGCTAAATTAGGACAAAGGCCATTGTAGGGTTGTGGGGTCAACTACAGGGCTCAGCTGCTTGAGGAGGCAGGACATGAGAAGTTGACCACAATTACCCGATGCTTTCGCAGGGTGTGTGTCTTGTCCTAAGGAAGCAGCAGAACCGTGCTCCTGCAGTGGGCGAGCATAGTCTGAGGTGCTGGACAGCTAGAGTTAGTTCATGGGTCTCTGGGCTGGCGGGCTGTATCTAGCCCCTACCCACCCACCCACGGCAGAGGAGGGGTTGGGGAAGGAGGGAGCTCCAGCTGGTCCCTCCAAGGAGAGTCCTTGGCTTGACAGTCGAAGCAGGCTTGAGCTTGGCTTGGTCGTGGTGGGGAGAACAGAGAAGTCTTCTATGGGAGATTAGACAGCAGCTCTATAGGTGAAGGCCTTCTCCAGCAGATCACAATGAAAAGAGTCAGTCCTTGGTTTTAAGGCATTTATTGTCATAGTGAAAAGTGGATAACTAAAACCATATCCCAATTCTCAGGGTGGGCCTGAGATTAAAAACCCTTTGTAGGGAGGAGTGTATGGGAAGGAAAGCTTCTTGGCTAAGTCCTCCAGTCCTTTAGGTACCTCATTAAAATGGAAATCTGTCCAATGGTTGGCTGCCAGCATCTACCTACCTTTGCATTTGTCAGGCTCTAGCAGAGCCTCTCAGTAGACAGCTATATCAGGCTCCTGTCAGCATGTACTTCTTGGCACCCAAAGATAGTGTCTGTGTTTGGTGACTGTATATGGGATGGATCCCCAGATGGGGCAGTCTCTAGATGGCCTTTCCTTCAGTCTCAGCTCGACACTTTGTTTCCATATTTGCTTCCTTGAGTATTTTGTCCCCCTTTCTAAGAAGGACCAAAGAACTCACACTTTGGTCTTTCTTCTTCTTCTTGAGCTTCATGTGAATTGTATCTTGGTAATTCCAAGCTTTTGGGCTAATATGGACTTAGTGAGTGTATACCATGTGTGTTCTTTTGTGATTGAGTTTCCTCACTCAGGATGATATTTTCTAGTTCCATCCATTGGCCAAAGAATTTCATGAATTCATTGTTTTTAATAACTGAGAACTCGATTGTGTAAATTTACCATATTTTCTGTATCCATTCCTCTGTTGAAAGACATCTGTGTTGTTTCCGGTATCTGGCTATTATAAATAAGGCTGCTACGAACATAGTGGAACATATGTCCTTGTTATATGTTAGAGAATCTTTTGGGTATACTCCCAGGAGTGGTATATCTGGGTCCTCAGGTAAGGCTCAATGCCCCAGTGTAGGGGAATTAGAAGGTGGGGAGGTGGGAGTGGGTAGGTTTATGGGGGAACACCCTCATAGAAGCATGGGTAAGGGGATGGGATGGGGGTTTCCAGGGAGAAACTGGGAAAGCAAAAGGGGATTGTACTGGCTAGTCTTGTGTCAACTTGACACAGCTGGAGTTATCACAAAGAAAGGAGCTTCAGTTGGGGAAATGCCTCCATGAAATCCAGCTGCAAGGCATTTTCTCAATTAGTGATCAAGGGGGCAGGGCCCCTTGTGGGTGGTGCCATCTCTGGGCTGGTAGTCTTAGTTCCATAAGAGAGCAGATTGAACAAGCCAGGGGAAGCAAGCCAGTAAAGAAACATACCTCCATGGCTTCTGCATCAGCTCCTGCTTTCTGACCTATTTGAGTTCCAGTCCTGGCTTCCTTGGTGATAACAGCAGTGTGGAAGTATAAACTGAATAAACCCTTTCCTTTCCAACTTGCTTTTTGGTCATGATGTTTGTGCAGGCATAGAAACCCTGACTAAGATAGGGATAGATAACATTTGAATTGTAAATAAGGAAAATATCCAATAAAAAGAAAAAATAAAAAATTAGAGATCTGTCTTGATCCTTCCTGACCACAGGTTACATCCTCTACATGTGGAGGGGCTTGGGACATTGCTCTTATGTGACTGATGGTCATAAATCTATGGGTGGCTGTGTCTAGTGACAGGGATCTGGTGCCTGGGAACAGGCAAAACTCCTACTGTCCTTCAGGGTCCCCAGTGTTTCAATCCTTAGTTCAACCGGGAACCAGGCTACCATTCAGAGTCCCACAGTCCATGATACCATAGCTGCAGTCAATGTTTGGTTAGGGGAATGAATGACAGAAATCAAGTAGACAGTATTTAAATTAACTTTTCAGTATCTCAATCAAATCCTGCCTTGAGAATCATACTCCAGCCTCATAGAAATCTCACACGCTGTACATATTTTTATTTTGAATCAGTAAAGGTAGCCCATTATATAAACATAAAAAAAAACTTTCCCAGAGATTCTAGGAAACACAAAAAGGTATTGTAGAATTCATGTTAAAATAATTACTGATCTCTTTAAATCCAAAGTTTCAGCATGAGTTTTCTAGAATAACTAATTATAATAAAAAAATCTAAAAATCACATAATTAAGGTGTCCGATAAGACCAAGGAGACTGAAATTAAACAGTTAATTGAATTTGAGTGGAAATCATGAGGCACAAATCTCCAAGTATCTTGTGGTTTACAATTTGAGAAATCAGATCCAAAAATGTCCCATGGTAACACTTCCTGTGTGTGGTAAATGCAATCAAGATAAACTTATTTATGAATCCACTGGGAACACATCATAAAATGATGATCACTTAAATTGGAAACATAAACTAAACCTCAGTCAGTTCCCTTTGGCAATGATTTCTACTAATCGCAATTCACCCACATGGCAACTTCCTGAGTCAGCAGTTCACCCACACGGCAACTTCCTGAGTCAGCACTCATATACAAATAAACCACGACATTTTGGGGGCAGTAATGATTTTATTTTCTGTCTTAATTTCTTTTGAGGCTATTTTTTAAAACCTTTTCTTGGCCACTACTAGCTTTCAAACCTGATTAATTCCATCAGGACATTAATACACATTTCCTAATTGGACGAATGGCAGCTTTTTTGTAATTAGCTGAGTAGGAAGGGAAAAGCACTCCTTTGTTGTTGAAGAAAGAGAAATCTGGTTTTTGAAAACTGATTTTTCCTCCCTTGGGATAAATGAGACATAGGTCAGTTTAAAGCAATGGGATGGTTACTAGAAATCATTCAGTGGTTTTTAGCCCTTTAAATTATGTATGAGAACATCAGAGATGCTTAGAAGTCTGTAAAGAGCTTCATGTTCTGGAAAGGAGGAGGAAGAGAAATGGGGTACCATGCTTTTAAAGAATAGATTCCCACAAAGTGGGACTTTTCAGCTATCTGCATGCTTAGGGGATAAGTTGATATATACCAAGGTAAACTTCTTGACAATTCCTTTAATGTTCTTCAGTATATAGTACAAGGGGATTCTTTCTGATTAGAAAAGCTCTTATTGTCTTTGGCTTGTAATGTTATGATTTTCTCTATTCAAAGCATGTTTTCTTTCTTTCTTTCTTTCTTTCTCTATTTCTTTTTTTCTTTCTTTTTTCTTTCTTTCTTCCTCTCTTTTCTTTTCCTTTTGTTTTTTTATTTGTGGTTGCATTATGCTTATTTCTTTCATCCTATGCTCTTAAGTAATATATAAATTTAATGACTGTCAAATTTGTTTTCTGTCTTATTTTTGGTGTTCTCTCCATAATAACAGTTTCTATTAGTGTTTCATTATCTGCACAAATACATGACTGAGCAACTCTGATAAGGCAATACTTTATGTGATTTGCTCGTGAATTTTGTATCCTCAAGTGCCCATTTTGAATTAAAGTTTAATTCTGAAGTTACTGTTATAGTTAGTGGTATTCTTGAGAGTTGAAGATAAATGGGTAGCTTTAACCCACCAGAGATGTGGAGTATTTCTTCAAACAGGGATATTTCATAGCGAATGTCTGTTCTCACTCCAATAACTTTTGTCCTCTCTGTGAACATGGAACTCCTTTCTCTTACACATAGCCACCACACAATTTAGCTACCAAATCCTGAACTTTAACCTACAATGAAAGGAACTAAGAAAACCTTTATCTCTTTATATCTTAGTGCTGCTGGTATTTCATCATGGTAACACGGAGCTGATTAGTACGTCACAGCATTTAATATACTTGGATTGATCCATCAGCATAAGAGCTAAATCATTAGCCCTAAATCAACATTTCTGGTAATAATCTAAGTTTTAAACAGCGTAGTCAAAGGTTAAGATAATATACATGTAGTACTCAATATATGAAATATTAAAAAGCAAAATATTTTTGTGTCTTTACTGAGCTATTTTACTGGATTAGTAAACTAAGGGAGACTACACTAATATTCCCTGTCTTTCTACTTTAGATATACTGGTGGTTTTAGAAAAATCTTGAAATTGTCACTGCCACACTATTTTAGCTTCATAGATGCATTCATTTTATTTTTATATTCTTAAAATACTTTAGAACATTTCACAACATTACAAAATGCCATACAACACATCTACAAAGTGTGACCAACATCTGTGGTTTCTCCTGTCTTTCGTATGTGCTGAGACTCTCTTCCCTACTTATAGGAAAAGGATGGTCAAGTACTGCAGGGAGCATTACTGCCACAATTGCTTCTTTATTTCCATTTGTTTCCTGGGAAACTGGATACCAGCAACTAGACAAATGTATCAGTGCTGCATTATTTTATACATTCATGTAAATATTAATTTGTTAAGTTCACTAGATATTGAGGAGTATTCAGTTATTGGATGATTGTAAGGACACTAAAATTAGTTGAATTCAGATATTCATAAAGCCTCTCCATGGACTTATTTGATTCTGTTATAGTCCAACGAAGCACATCTATTCAATTCCATTTAAAATATGTTAGCTAAAGAGAAGAGAAATTATGAAAAAGAGACATTGATCTTAAGTGTTCTGATTAATGTTCTTCCTGCAATAAAATACTGTTTAGTTTAAAATAATAAGCAATTAGGACAACAGATAATTGAATTATATACTAATACGCTGAATTAAAGAGTGCCTGTGTTTACACTCTTTCTGAATTTCCTCTTTTGGTGGCTTGAAAGGTAATGACCCTCATAAACTCATTCATTTGAGTGGTTGGCCACCAGTTGATACATTGGTTGTAAAGGGTTAGTAGCTGTGGTTTTTTGAGTTGTCACTGCAGGTGGCTTTAGAGTTATAAAAGCCCATTCATTTACCAGTGGGGGGGGGGGGGACGCCCACGCCCCTGACTTTGCTTAAGGATAGAGTGTAAGGTCTGGGCTACTGCTTGAGTGCTTTGTGAAGACACAGCTGAATGTATTTACAATGATTATAGTATTAGCTGTTTAAATTATAATCTGTGATATTTTGGAGAATTTGTGAACTTCAACACTCATTAGATAGAAGTTTGTCCCTAGATACATATTTTTTTTACTGATAACTACTTTAAATCATGACAATTTCATCACTATAAGCTAAGGCAAAATAATATATTCATAAATATCTTAAGATTGAAACCCTTATTGTATATATAAATTTTCATGCTAAGTATAAACAAACCATCACATAGTCCTTTATTCATTTTTACTTGGTCTTTTAAGTACAATTTTAATCAAATATCTCTTGATTTATAAAATTATCTCTAGTTGATTGGTAAATTTGATGAGAAAGGGCAGAGTTGAGGAAAAAGTTATTATCTTTACTTTTAAAGAAAATAAAATTACTTCTGGTATGTAGAACTAATAATTGTGACTAGTTATATTTCATTTTCTTACAATAAATTAGAAAGCTATTAGTATTTTGCTGTATTTGGGAGCCATATATAACAGAGCTTTTACTCTTTTTGAATTTCACAAAATTTTCTTTACAAAATTAATTGCTCTATTTCAAACTAGAGGTCCAGGGTCACTAAATATAAAATGAAGACAGATTTTTAATTGCATATAGACTTAATATCATAAAGTATTCTTTGGATTTCGAGCACAGAAAAATTTACTGAAAGTTGTTTTTCATTTAGAAGCACTAATTTACTTCCCCCAATCTTTATTGTTACTTCTTTGGGGCTTTATAAGGGCACACACATCAGTGAAGGCCAAAGAAAATGTGTTTTCATTTCTTGACAAGAAAAATTTGTTTCATCTAAATTTTGTTAGAAAACAAATTGGAGAAGGAACTTAGAAAAAGATTTTGATATTTATTTGTTTTGTTATTTCAGACTATTTTCAAATCTTTATGAGCTCAATTGGTTTGCATTTCCTTGCACCCATTATTATAGACTATGCCAAACTATGAAATAAATAATTGTGGTTGTAGAAATTATACCAACTTGAAGCAGAAAGGAGGAAAACATGTTCTTCCCGAGTTTGGCACATTATGACTGGTATGATTGAAATGCTATATATATATATATATATATATATATATATATATATATATATACACACACACACACACACACACACACACACACACACACGTGTGTGTGTGTGTGTGTGTGTGTGTGTGTGCAGGGTTGTTAGGGATGAATATGATGAAGATGTGTTATATGAAGATGTGTTATATACATATATGAATTTTTTGAAATTTAAATTTAAAAATTATAAAGTCAAAACAAACACTAATTTAGCTTGTTTTAACACATTGCATAATACTGATAGATGTTAATTTATTTGATTGTTTTATAATACATATATGCATTTCTGCTGTCTGTTCTGATGTGACAGGTTTTTTTGACTTCTAAAACAAGTACTTAGGACATTCCTCAAGGGAAGCACTAAGCCACAGGTGCCTGTCATGGCTGTTGGGATGACTCTCCTGTGCACATACTCATTTCTGGAAGGCATTGCTACAGGTGTAAGGGCGATTCACTTAATGTTGTATTTCAGAAGATACAACCAGGAACACAGAATTCTAGACAAAGATCCAACACTTCTAGTTCATATAACATTTTTGTTTTTGTCAAAATTTAGTGGACAATTAAGTGAGGGTTTTGGATCTGAACCAAATATTAAAATGATAAACCTACTTATTTCTCTGTCAAAACCAGTAGGTGCTTTTACATGAAGGAGGTTAAAACAAAAAGTTCTTTTGAAAACCTGTCCACTTGCCACAATGTTCAGGGAACATACTTAAAGTGTAATTAAACGGAGTACAGGAGCCAGAGGTTGGGAGGAATTCTGGGAATTGTCCTTTAGTTATTGGCATTCTTGTCATACACATGAACTCATAGTGACTGTGGATACCTATCCAAAGCTTGCACAAAATCAAGCCAGTTCCATTTCCAGCATAGATAAAGGAGGAGTGATGGAAATCCTGAGTCTCAGATGAGCTAATGGCAGGTGATGGCTGCTGGGCAAGAGATTGCTATTTGCTTTTGGGCAGAGGTAGTCAGTGGTAGGCTATCCATCCTTCAATGGAAGGCACCAAAGTAGTACTATCTACAGTGAGTGGATTATGTAGAGACAGAGAATATAAATTTGGGGATTTGATGCAGGGCAGCCAGAGATGAATATGATATATGAAAATTTTGAAAATTAAGTTTAAAATATAAAAACAAAATAAGCACTAACTTAGCTTGTTTTAATGCAGTATATAGTACTGATATAATTCAAATTATTTGATTGCTTAACTTATGGAACAATTTTGACTATAAATTATGGATTAAATATATTTATTACAGATTTTAATTACAGTTGAATTATTAATTTGCAGCTACATTCTCTGGTTAAAGAAGAAATTTTGAGTTTAAAATTTAAGTAGTAGAACATGTCTCATGACTTGAAAATCATATTTTAATGAACAGCTAAAAGCAATGTATTGATATTTTGACCTCTTATGTTAAACTTGCTACTATGGACCACCATTACACAAATATACACAGTATATTCAGGGATATACTCATTTCTTTTCTCAAATTATATATTTTGTTAGTAACACTATTAAGGCCTTCCCTGTTCACCTTATTGGAATATAAAATATATTGGAAAATATATTTTCACTTTTCATAAAGTGAAAATCTATTGGGTAAATATTAGCAGCATATAGCCTTTATCATCATCGGATAATTTTTTATACATTGTAATTTTAACTATTCCTATCACATTCCACCCATTAGAGGGCAGTAACATCACATTGACAGTGTTACCTACACATAGAGGTAGCACAGGACCACCACTACCCAAATATACCTAGTATATTCAGGGATACACTCATTATATGATGCTTGTATGACTTTCAAAGAATGTCATTGTGCTGGGTGAGTAATCACAAAGGTTAAATTTCAAAAGACAATAGAAACAGCAATTCAGCTAACCTATTTTGTCAGTTCCCTTTTTAATATGTTTACAAGATTTATTTCACTTTATGTAAGATAAAAGAGACAAGGCTCCATATTTGAAAGTGAATTTTAAGATCATGTTTTTCTCAACTTTGTTTTAGAGAAGGACATGCAAAGACTTGGATAGGCATCTGCCTCACTTGTCTGTTTTAATGTTCTCATACTTGTTTAATATAGGAAGGCTTTTTAACTGTATCTTTCTCTTTGCCTTATTTTTGGGGTATTTGTAAAAGAAAACAACTGTAGTAAAGGAAAATTGCAGCAAAATGTTGACATGTGCTTACATAATGATTGCCCTATTTTCCTTACTTTTCATATATACATGATAACCACCATAAAGCTATTCGCTGAAATATTTTTAAAACCTACACAGTAGTTAAGCATTAATTCTCAGAAGATATACTTCACTAGAAAGTACAAAGGTAATTTCTGGGCTATAATCTCAATTTGTGTACAGAAATTTTAATCCACCAACATGGATACTTTGGCTGGAATACAAACACACTTTTAGTACAGTCCTTTAACTCCCCAAAATATAGATTCATTTATAGAATGAAACAGCCATGTTTGAAAGTGACATCTAATTCAAGGACAAAGTGATGAATCAAGGAAAGATCTGACAAAATGAGACTGGTGGGATAGACCCAACTTTCATGGGAATAGACAGGAAAAGTGAGGATGGTCAGCTAGAGCACAGTTCAATCATTTCAGTTCACGTAAATTCATTTTGGTGCAGTTCAGAGTTAGGTCAGTTCTGCTCAGTCAGTCAGAACAGGAGACATTGTAGTGGAGGAAGTTATGTTCAGTTGATGCAAAGCCCTGAGTGGAGTTGAGTTTCTTTGTGAGTTCAAGCAGTTCATTGCAGGTCAGCAGAGGCTGTTGAATCCAAGGAATCAGATAGACCCAGAATATTAGGACACATTGCTAGAGTGAGTTTAAGGCAAGTACAGCAATTCTGTGAGACGCTAAGAGAAGCCAGATTGAACTAGTCAGCTTGAAGAGGAGTTTAAGTCAGAACAGCTATGTTGAAGCAGCCAGCCATGGTTGAGAAAGAAATAGAAAGGAAGAGCTTATTCAACAACAAGCACAATTAAATAAGGTGAATCAAAGAGTATTATAAATTTGTTCCATCAAATCCTTTTACAACTAACTTCTGTTTCTATCATTCTGACTTTTCTATGCACCTCATACACATGAATTTTTTAAGAATCTTTTTTCAATTCTTATTAGATATTTTCTTCATTTACACTTCAAATGTGACTACTTAATGAACTATAGTATAATGTCTTCAGAGTTTCTCTATATTCTAGTATAATCAATATTTTTCCTTTCTAAGTACATGAACATTTATCAATGATAAATGAATTTTTATGTTATACTTGTTATAAAAATATTCTATTTAAAGAGAGTATAGAATATCTCTGTGATACCATGATTTCAATTCATATAATGACATTCACAGGAAGTATACTGCTGATTGTGTACTAATTCTATTATAACTCTGTAAAAAGTCATCATACTGCTTTTAACAAAGGCTGTATTATTTTCATAATTCTACTAACGACCCAAAGTATGTACAAAGGTTCTAATATGTCACAGACTAATTGCCATTTCTTATTTTTTAAATATTATTTTTAGTAGTTATTCTAAGGGCATAATAGTATATTATTATTATTATTATTATTATTATTATTATTATTATTATTACTTTCTCTTCCTTAATGATTGATGGTGCTGAGAAAATGCATGCATATGTGAAACTACCTGTACACATGTGTGAATGTGGGGATCTGATGTAGTTTCTCTGGTACTGTCTACCTTTTGGGGGAGGATAAAGTGTCACTTCTTAAATTAGACCTTGACAAATAGGTAAGGCTGTCTAGCCAACAAGTCCCAATGACTTATCAACACTGCCTTAACACTGCTGAAACTATAAATGCTGCCCTTCTCCCAGATATTTCCATGGGTTCATCTTCTGTAGGGATGGATTATTAGAAAGCTATTGTTTAAATTTGGTTTTGTCATGGAATACGTTGGTTTCTTCATCTATGGTGATTGCAGGGTTTTCTGGGTTGATTTTTGTGGTCTCAGGGTGTACAAGACATCTGTTCAGGATATTCTGGCTTTAGAGTCTCTTTTGAGAGGTCAGGTATAATTCTGAGAGTTCTACTTTTATATGTTGTTTTTACTACAATTTTTATATCTATAAATCTTTTGTTTCTGACATTAATATAGATAATCTTCCTTCGTTTTGATTACTGTTAGTAGTATATATCTACATTTGTTCGTATACATAATGTACATCTCTATATCTATGAGAAACTGAAGACCTATTCCATAAAATCCATGATACTCCATTTGATGAAATATAGAAATAACTCAAAAATAGAAATATTTCTAGTGTACATGGTTTAAAATAACTTATATTGCTGAAAAAACTTTGGGGTTTTTACTGTTACCTATTCAATGATAATGCCTTCTAAGAACATTCCAAACAGTATACATCACAAAGTCTCCTTGGAATCTATATAAATAACATTTTAAGAAAGATACATTCTTATTTGATCATTGCATCTTGTTTATATCTGTCAACTTGACCACACCTCACATCTTAACTTTATACAACTTGAAAAAAAAAGATTATACACCTGAAAAATATATATGTTTGCATTGTTTTCAACCTGTTTTACAAATAAATGTCTTTTAATTAAGTCACTTACATATTAAATTAATGTAATTGACACACTTGGATTAATATTTAACTTATTTGCATTTGATTTCTATGTTGCTCATTTTTTTCCAATTTTTATTAGATATTTTCTTCATTTACATTTCAAATGCTATCCTAAAAGTCCCCTATAGCCTCTCCCCCGCCCTGCTTCCCTACCCATCAATACCAACTTCTTGGCCCTGGCGTTCCCCTGTACTGGGGCATATAAAGTTTGCAAGACCAAGGGGCCTCTCTTCCCAATGATGGCCGACTAGACCATCTTCTGCTACATATGCAGCTAAAGACATGAGCTCTGGGGGTATTGATTACTTCATATTGTTGTTCCACCAATAGGGTTGCAGAACCCTTCAGCTCCTTGAGTACTTTCTCTAGCTCCTACATTGGGGGCCGTGTGTTCCATCCTATAGATGACTGTGAGCATCCACTTCTGTATTTGCCAGGCAGTGGCATAGGCTCACACAAGACAGCAATATCAGGGTTCTTTCAGAAAATCTTGTTGGAATATGCGATAGTGTCTGCATTTGGTGGCTGATTATGGGATGGATTCCCAGTCTCTGCATAATCCATCCTTTTGTCTTAGCTCCATATTTTGACTCTGCCACTCCTTCGATGGGTATTTCGTTCTCTATGCTAAGGAGAAATGAAGTATCCACACGTTGGCCTCCCTTCTTGATTTTCTTGAGTTTTGCAAATTGTATCTTGGGTATTCTAAGTTTCTGGGATAATATCCACTTATCAGTGAATGTATATCAAGTGACTTCTTTTGTGATTGGGTTACCTCACTCAGGATGATATCGTCCAGATACATCCATTTGCCCAATAATTTCATGAATTCATTGTTTTTAATAGCTGAGTAGTACTCCATTGTGTAAATGTACCACATTTTCTGTATCCATTCCTCTGTTGAGGGACATCTTGGTTCTTTCCAGCTTCTGGCTATTATAAATAAGGCTACTATGAACATAGTTGAGCATGTGTCCTTGTTACCAGTTGAAATAGCTTCTGGGTATATGCCCAGGAGAGGTATTGCTGGATCTTCTGGTAGTACTATATCCAGTTTTCTGAGAAACCACCAGACTGATTTCCAGAGTGGTTGTACCAGCTTGCAATCCGACCAGCAATGGAAGAGTGTCCCTGTTCCTCCATATCATCACCAGCATCTGCTGTCACCTAAGTTTTTGATCTTACCATTCTGACTGGTATGGGGTAGAATCTCAGGGTTGCTTTGATTTGCATTTCCCTGATGATTAAGGATGTTGAACATTTTTTCAAGTGCTTCTCAGCCCTTGGATATTCCTCAGTTGAGAATTCATTGTTTAGCTCTGTACCCCATTTATTAATGGGGTTATTTGAATTTCTGGAGTCCAGGTTCTTTAGTTCTTTGTATATATTGGATATTAGTCCCCTATCAGATTGAGGATTGGTAAAGATCCTTTCCCAATCTGCCTTTTTGTCTTATTGACATTATCTTTTGCCTTACAGAAGCTTTGTAATTTAATGAGGTCCCATTTGTTGATTCTTGATCTTACAGTAGGAATCATTGCTGTTCTGTTCAAGATTTTTTCCCCTGTGCCCATATCTTCAAGGCTATCCCCGACTTTTTCCACTATAAATTTCAGTGTCTCTGTTTTTATGTGAAGGTCTTTGATCCATTTACACTTGAGCTTTGTACAAGGAGATAAGAATGGATCAATTTGCATTCTTCTATATGATAACAGCCAGTTGTGCCAGCACCATTTGTTGAAAATGTTTTTTCTTCCACTGGATTGTTTTAGCTCCATTGTCAAAAATCAAGTGACCATAGGTGTGTGGGTTCATTCTGGATCTTCAATTCTATTCAGTTGATCTACCTGTCTGTCACTGTACAAGTACCATGCAGTTTTTATCAATATTGCCCTGTAGTACAGCTTGAGATCAGGCATGGTGATTCCACCAGAAGTTCTTTTATTGTTTAGAATAGTTTTTGCTATCCTTAGTATTTGGTTATTCCAGATGAATTTGCAAGTTGCTCTAACTCAGTGAAGTATTGAGTTGGAATTTTGATGGGGATTGCATTGAATCTGTAGATTTCTTTCAGCAGGATAGCCATTTTAAATATATTAATCCTGCCAATCCATGAGCATGGGAGATCTTTCCGTCTTCTGAGATCTTCTACAATTTCTTTCTTCAGAGAATTGAAGTTCTTGTCATACAGATCTTTCACTTCCTTAGAATCACACCAAGGTATTTTATATTTTTTATGACTATTATGAAGGGTGTTGTTTCCCTAATTTCTTTCTCATCCTGTTTATCCTTTGTGTAGGGAAAGGCCACTGATTTGTTTGAGTTATTTTTATATCCAGCTACTGCACTGAAGCTGCTTATAAGGTTTAGGAGTTCTCTAGTGGAATTTTAGGGTCACTTACATATACTAGCTTATCATCTACAAATAGTGATATTTTGACTTCTTCCTTTCCAATTTGTATCTTCTTGACCTCCTTTTGTTGTCGGATTGCTCTGGCTAGGACTTCAAGTACTATATTGAATAGGTAGGGAGAAAGTGGGCAGCCTAGGCTAGTCCCTGATTTTAGTGGGATTGCTTTGAGTTTCTCTCCATATATTTTGATGTTGGCTATTGGTTTTCTGTATATTGCTTTTATGATGTTTAGGTATGGGGCTTGAATTCCTGATCTCTTATCATGAAGGGGTGTTGGATTTTGTCAAATGCTTTCTCTGCATTGAATGAGATGATCATGTGATTTTTGCCTTTGAGTTTGTTTCTATAGTGGATTAAATTGATATACTTCCATATATTAAAAACATCTCTGCATCCCTGGGATGAAGCCTACTTGTTCTTGATGGATGATTGTTTTGATGTGTTCTTGGTTTTGGTTTGCGAGGATTTTATTGAGTACTTTTGCATTTATATTCATAAGGGACATTGGTTTGAAGTTCTCTTTCTTTGTTGGATCTTTGTGTGGCTTAGGTATCAGAGTAATTATGACTTCATAAAATGAATTGGGTAGAGTACCTTCTGTTTCTATTTTGTGGAATAGTTTCAGGAGGGTTGGAATTAGGTCTTTTTTGACGGTCTGATAGAACTCTACACTAAACCCATCTGATCCTGGGCTTTTTTTGGTTGGAAGACTATTAATGACTTATTCTATTTCTTTAGGGGAAATGGGACTGTTAAGATCGTTAATCTGATCCTCATTTAACTTTGGTACCTGGTACCTGTCTAGGAAGTTGTCCATTTCATCCTGGGTTTCCAGTTTTGTTTAGTATAGCCTTTTGTAGTAGGATCTGATGATGTTTTGGATTTTCTCAGGTTCTGTTGTTATGTCTCCTTTTTCATTTCTGATTTTGTTAATTAGGATACTTTCCCTGTGTCCCCTTCCCACTCCCTGTACCCCTCCCCCTTCCATACCAGTATGTGTGTATGATGAATGATGTTTATTTTTATTTTTGTTTTGCTTACTCCTTATTTACTGAACCCCCACCCAGTTTTTAATGCAAAAACTTACTATTAACTTATATTTCCACTTACCACAACTTTCCTCAAAAGCAGTTATAGTACAGACAAGTTATCAACAAAGTCACTAATCTTTTGAAAGTTTTAATTTGTGCTACAGCTCTGAAGATAATTTCACAGAATACAAGTACTAGTTCATGGGCTTTATTTTTAAGTAGTTTAAATATTTCTACCAAAGTGGCAATAGTAGATACATTACTAAGGTCCATAAACTCACTAGCTCTGGGAATATGGCTATGTTTCCAGTATTAGGCAGAGTTTGCTTTCTGGCAATATGTCCTAACATTGGGTTTTCTTCCCTAGGGTCTTAAACAAAAAAACAAAAAACAAAAAACAATAAAAAAAAACAGGCCTTGATTTCTGCTTTTCAGAGGAGATATTATGATAGACATTTATATTTTCTATGGGGCAGGCAATGTTTCCACACATGCCTGATGAGACTCTCACAAGGCACATGTTATCGCCTACTTTACAGTGTACATGTTATCGCTTCCATTTCAGTGTGAAAGTCCATTGAGTGTTACTCAAATTGCATACAATAAATCAGATTTTCAAGAAAAGTCTTAATGCAAGCAGAATTTGCAGAACCCGGGATTTCTCTTAGTCACTAGTTCAATCCTCCTAAAAATTTTTCTGAAAGAGAAAAAAAAATCTACCCTCAATCTTTTTGTCGGAGAATCTTTAAATTAGTACAATTAGTTCCATCATACTATCCTTCTTTTCCTGATTTAAAAATCAAACAGAAAATGTCCCAACTATGAACCATTCCTCCTGATTTATTTGATTAGTGTTCCCAGTGAAACAGTTCCTGATTTGAGAAAGTGCCTCAGTGTACAGCCTATGCCACTCTTGAATTTGAGAATGCCTCGGTTTCCAGAAAGGTAAGTTCACAACTGTGCCCTCTCACAACTGGCACCAGAAACAAACAAACAAACAAACAAACAAACGAACAAAAACAGTGACTAAATTCACACATCAAAATATATTTTAAATGATTTATTTGCATTGTATACTTGCTATTACACAGAAAAAGCTGGTGGGTTTTTTCTCTTAATTGAACTAATTTGGCAATGCTTCTTATGAAAATTGTTTTTGAAAATGAAATTTTGAAATACAATAGGTTTTTCAAGACAAATTACCTAGTTAATTGGAGATAATAGTTAAGATTTCATATAATGTAACTGTTTACCATCACCTCAAATTCTTGTGGTAGTCCTTACTTAAAATTCATTTCTTTCAATGTGTGCTTTGTTCTTAATTCTAAGAAGGGGTGACGTGTCCACATTTTGATCTTCCTTCTTCTTGAGTTTCATGTGTTTAGTAAATTGTATCTTGGGTAGTCTAGGTTTCTGGGCTAATATCCACATATCAGTGAGTACATGTTATGTGAGTTCTTTTGTGATTGGGTTACCTCACTCATGATGATGGCCGCCAGATCCATCCATTTGCCTAGGAATTTCATATATTTATTGTTTTTAATAGCTATGATGGACCCAATGACTGCGGTTGCCAGGGATCCATCCCACAATCAGCCACCAAACATAGACACTATAGCATATGCCAGCAAGATAGTGCTGAAAGGGCCCGGATATAGCTGTCTTGTGGAAGACTATACCAATGCCTGGCAAACATGGAGGTGGAAGCTCACAGTCAGCTATTAGATGGAACACAGGGTTCCCAAGGAAGGAGCTAGAGAAAGTACCCAAGGAGCTGAAGGGGTCTTCAACTCTATAGGTGGAAGAATAACATGAACTAACTAGTACCCCCTGAGCTCATGTTTCTAGCTGCATATATAGAAGAGGATGGCCTAGTTGGCCATCATTGGGAAGAGAGGCCCCTTGGTCATGCAGACTTTATATGCCCCAGTACAGGGGAACGCCAGGGCCAAGATGTGGGAGCAGGTGGGTAGGGGAGCAGGGCCGGGTGGGGGAGGGTATAGGGAACTTTCTGGATAACACTTGAAATGTAAATGAAGAAATTATCTAATAAAAGTTGGAAAAATTCATTTCGTATTTAAATATGGGACAGTGAATGAAAAGGCAATAAATTTTAAATAAGTTTTTTAGGGTAGACCTTATTTTATTGTGATATCATTGCTAAAACAAAAGGAAATTGGACCAAATTACACACACACACACACACACACACACACACACACACACACACACAAAGACAATGTAAATAGACAGCAGCAAGAATTCTCTTAAGAAAACATACTGGCTATTGATGCTTTTGATTCTGATAGCTTGATCCAGTAAAAGCCAGTTTCTACATTTTGTAGAAGATAAACTCCTGTTTTTTAAGCTATGCACTCAATGGTAACTTTATCTTTGTTAAGAATACTCCACTGAAGTAATAATCTGTCATATTTGATGCTCTTAAATTGTATTCTCCTGGCCTGCATTTGTGAGTAATCACACTTGGGGATCATTTACAGGATTTAGAAACTCTCAAAAGAAAGAAGTGGAATGAATGAGGTACATGATCTCTCATAGATTGTAAATAGTTGATACTAATCTAAATGGTAGGGAATGTCTACTGCCCTAACAAACACTGTCCTCACTACATAGCAGGGGTTGTAAGTGCTGTACACAGTGATCCAACCTCATGAGCAAGGTTTACCTTCTCAGCATCTAATAAAGACAGGAGCATCCTTCTTGCTGGCTAGCATTCATGGTATCCATTTTTTTTTTTAATGCAGGACTCTGACATAGAGAAAGGTCATCAAAGATCTCACTAGATTGGACTCTGTATACTTTAATACTGGCCTTCCAGGATGAATGCATGGAGGCTGGCTTTAGAAGTGGAGCTCATGCCTAGCATTTTAAACAGGCAAAGCCCATGACTGACTGGGATCCCAACAGATGTGGTTACCTGCATAAGACTTGCATAGTGTCAAACATGTTAACATTCCAGTAGGGATCCATGAGGCACTTAGAAGGTTTCACACCCTCCCCCCATTCATGATCCATTTGTGTAAATGTTTAGTGAAAGGTTGAGAGTCACTTTTTTTTTTTTTTTCAGTAATAAAGATGCTACCTAGTTGCCTGTGTTCCAGGCAAGCAGCCCTATTGAAATTTGTGGATAGGTAGACAGAAATTGCTTAAATTCATTTTAATCATGAATGTGTTTCTTTCTTATTTGATTGTAATAAATAGTTTTGTTGAGTATAATAGTCTGGGCTGGCATCTGTAGTCTCTCAAAAGTTGTAAAAAGAATAGTCCAATCCTTTTTTTATCTTTCAGACTCTTGATAGAAACCATGGGTTCTATTGTAATAGGCCTAGCTTTATAGGTGACTTGTTATTTTTCCATGTTGCTTTTAAAATGATTTCCTTTCTCTGTATATTTAGTGTTTGTTTTGATTATTATGTTTCATTCTGGATTCCCTTTCTTTGCGCTTGTCTACTTAGAGTCTGACTCTCTTTTGCATCTTGATAAGCATCTTTAATTTATACTTAGAAATGTTACCTTTATGATTTTGTTATAAATGTTGTCTGTACCTTTAACTTGGGTTTCTTCTCCTTTCTTATATTGCTATTCATAGGTTTAGTTTTTTCATATTGTTCCAGATTTTCTTGGGATTTTGTGTCAGAATTTTTTTTTTTTTAAGATTTAATTGTTTTCTTTGAGTAGTCTTTTCTTCAATCCTTGAAACAAATATTTTTGTTTGGTTTTCTTTGTTTTCCTTTTCAAATATTATTTTAGTTTGACTTTTCTTTTGTGTTTCTGCTGGGCTGTGGGTATAGGGGAAAGAGGGAAGTGGGAGAGAGTACCTGTGTCCAGAATTCCAGTGCTCTAGGAGGGAGGTCCTAGAGGACTGCTGGACGCTTTCCATGTGGCACTGGGTGGGCATCTGGCTGAGTGAAGCCACTGAATCCACATGGCAGGGGTTGGACAAGGGACAGCCCCCATACCAGGTTCTCAGTCTCTGGCATCCCACACTGGATATGGCAGAGGAACTGAGAAAAGAATAGGGGTCCCGGGGGGCACTCTCAGCCCTGGAGATATGGGAAAAGGGCAGAGGGTAAGAGGTTCCCATAAAGCCAAGAGTCCTTCACAGAGTGTCTGGTTTTAGAGCTTTATTGTAGGAAGGCAGGGGGAAAGAGAGAAAGTAGAAAGAGGGAGAGACTGGCCATGGCCAGGAGGAGAAAAGGAGGAAAGAGAGAGGAGGGAGGGAGAGAGAGAGAGTGAGAGAGAGAGAGAGAGAGAGAGAAAGGGAGAGAAAGGGAGAGAGAGAGAGAGAGAGAGAGAGAGAGAGAGAGAGAGAGAGAGAATAAGAAAGGTGAAAGTTTAAGAGAGTTAAGAAAGCTTAAAGAGACTGAGGGCTTAGAGAGCCAGGAGGGGCCAAACAGCCCCTCTTATAGTGGTCTTGTTAGCTGTTGCTATGGAACTGGGAGGAGTCTAGCCTGAAGGTCAGAAACTTGGGACATTGTGAACATGACTGAAATCCACGAGCCTCTCCTGTGGGGGCTGTGGGGGCTGTGGGAGCTGTAACTTGGACAGGATCCAGGGGTCCAGGAGACATGAGGAAACACCTTCCATCCCATCTATTTGGGAATTACCACCCATCGGGTTCTCCTGGGATTCAAGACCTCAGCTCGACTGGAGACCAGGCCGTCTGTGCATAGCCCATTGCCCCACATGTTTCTACTTACTTGTTAAGTTACACCTAATGTCTTGAATTATTTTGATAATTTTATTTAACCATTTGTGCTTTACAGTGTTCACTGAGGCATTTATTCATATCCACTTTAAGGTCCTTGATTATATTCATAATCGCAAATTGGAGTTATTGTGCTTAAGCTAAATTTTGGGGAGACATGTTTCAATTGGGATGCTCATTTCTTGAGCAGTCAAATTGTATTGTTCATGTTTTATCTTTGTGATAGGATCTAGACACTCAGAGTTATGATGCTTGACAGGTTTTACGTTGACTCTATCTGATCTTGCCATTGTTGCATGAGTGCTCAGTTTTTTAGTGGTAATTACTGAAATCTGACAGGATTTGAATCTTAGAAATAATTGTTAGTTTTCAGTATTGGGTTCACACTGTATGTAAGCATTTAGACTCTGATTATTCTCAGATCTGAAATTTTGGTTGGAACTTTGGTTTCATAGCAAGAAGTCTCTGATCATTTCAGTGGGTGTTGTGGAAGATAGTCTAGCAGGAGGCAGAAGAGGATAATTCCAGAGGTCCCTTAAGTAAGACCTGCTGTGTCACTCCACAAAGGAAGGCAAATGTCTGGATACAGATAAGGAGACTTATTAAGGGAATGAAAATGAATTGGGGTCTGAGGCTAAGGAAGGTTGGGAGAGAAGTTCCCTACAGAGAACATAGTGTAGATAGAGAAGGAGGGCACATGTAAACTAACTGAATCTCAGCCAAGTCTGGAGGCTATAGGATTCCCAATATAAAGTAATCTGTGGAACATTGGAAAAGTCACAAAGGTAATGGAGGTGAGCCAGGGAGAGTCGCTGGAAGGAGCAAAGGAGAAGAATTAGTAGGACCTTCAGTTCACACTCAGGAGGGCAAAAACAAGCTGTCTTTTAAATGTGGAGCTGTAATTAAATACCTTCAAAAACATTTTCCTCCTTGGACACACAGATATAGCCACATTTTCCCATAACAATCATATCCTAAGTAGGTATGGTAGGGGCCAAATTTACGCTTAGTCCATACAAATTTTAGTTAAGTAACAAGAAAATACCTTAGCATGTTTAGAAGGCTTGCAGTCATAAACACTTTTAAATTTTATTACCTTGGAGAGAAAAAAAATGAACTATTTTCAATGAAGAGACAAATTCCCTATAAACATGACAGAAATTGATCACATTTTCTGTGTATGACTGCATTCGTATACAGAGGAATCATTATTTCATTCTCGTTTTTTACTATAAGACAGAGCTGCTTCAAACTAAATTTGGTAGATATTGAGATCTCTCTTAGGACCGCATGGCAGACAAGAAATAATTGACTTTGTCAGATGGCTAGCAGCCGAAACCAATTATGTAGCAAAGAAGACAGGCCCTGCCACTAAGGAAGGGAATGGAAAATTGCCTAATAAAATAAATAAGATTGTTTTTACAATCACGATAAAGATCTATTGTTGCTTCCTGGTACTTTTTCCTTCTTGTTAACTCTTTATGACTTAAGATTCTAAGAATCTAAACACCACTCATTGAAATTTAATTTTTAAGTACAAGTACTACCAAATATTTAACTTTTACTTTTGTTATTCTTGTCGTTATTCCACTTTTGCATGCATATAACTTTCATTGATTATGCAGTATGTCAACAGAGGTAAGAAACTCCTTTTAGAGTTAATACCAAAATTCCCTTTTCTTAGGTACCAAAAATTGGTTTCCAAGAGAAGTTTTGCTCACTTATGCTACTGACCATTTGTTGCAAAGAGGCAAGGGATTATGAGAGGTTTATTTCCAATTCTTTCTGCAAGGAGACTCAGTTATCTAAGGACCAGCAACAATGTTGTTCAACTCAGGAATTCATGCATGTGGTCTTGTTTGTGTGAGAAGAGATTTTATTGCATGTTATAAAGCCCTGATCATATTTATATTTTATTAGGAGTTAAATGGGAAACTTCCTTTGGTTCTATCTATTCTTTTCAAATTTTAGAGTCACTGTATTTATTAAACTTTGAAGTTGAACTTGTAAACATTTTGTGTTATTAAATTATTTTTTATAAATATATTTGAAAAACCTAGATGTAGAAATTAGTGTCCTCTAATCATTTCTTAGCCACTCCAAAAGAAATAAAACACACACTGAAAATTTAAAAAAAAAAACAAACAAACTTGTATATTACTTTGTTAAAGGTTAAACTTCAATATCACAAGTAGACAATAAAATGATATTTATTTTCTAAGATGGATGACAAAATTTCTTTCTAAAACAAACTACTACTAGAACAGATCCATAGGTATAAGATTCATTAGTTCATAAAAGTGTGCTAAGAATTGAACACTAGTGAATGTGAGAATCATTAAACAGAATCTAGAACAAGAAGATAGGCAAAATTCATCATTTGACTTGAAAAATGCGTATTTTACAGTTTTTTCATGCCCAATCTCTCAGCTGATTCCAACACACCACACACTGTTCTCACACACTTAACACCTTCACCATCTTAAAAACATACATGCCTACATGGCACTCAAATTGTTCCCGAATCTTAAGCACTACTTTGTATATCATTAATGCCTTCTTTAATCTCTTTAATTGAGCAGATCTTTAGTTAATATGTACTGAATATCCCTTCTATTCTAGATACAGGCTAAGTGATGCAAAGAAGGAAAGAGACTAGTCCCCTTCCCTGACAGGGATTCATAGCCTAATGGTTGATATCATCCCCCAGCCAAATAGTTGGAAACAAATGAAATAGCAAAACCTAAACTGTTCAGATTAAGTATACACTTGTTTGGAAGTTGATATTTGAGGAAGGACTTATCTTTTACATGGAAACAAAAGCAGAGACTAGTCTATCTGCTATTACTGCTAGCTTCTGCATTTCAGCTGTTTCCAAACCCTGCCTGATCCACCATTTCCTGTTTGTAAAATGGAATACCAACCCCTGACTTGCTTCACTGCTCTGAGGATTATAGGAAATGGTTGCGAAATGCCTGGATCCTAGACTGTAAGTAATAAATGCTACCTAGTTCATATGAGGGAGCCTGCACTGCCATCAACAAACAGCTTGGAATTCTCTTTTTATCTATTAGAAGTTCTTTAAATATTTTTTAAGGAAGGAAACTGCAGTTTCAGAATGATACTTTAGAAAGATTAGTCTGGCAACAGTGAACAAGAGGGATGGGAGGGGAAATAAGCTGGAGATCAGAGACAAGAGACTATTGAAATAGTTCAGGCATGAAATTAAAAGGACCTGAAAATGGAGAATAGAAGGCATCCCAGGTGACTGGGTTGATAAAATGGCAGGGATTTGGCAGGGGAGAGGAATGGCACTTGTGCAGAAGAATAGGGCCAGGATCCTTCAGGGCATGGGAAGTAGCATCTTGGTATAGACTTTGAAATTTTTCAACAATTCCATAAGCTATGCATTCTTTTCTATTTTTTTTTTTAAAGAAAGCCAATACTTGGGAGTTGAATTCACTTGGAAAAGAATGTATAAAAAGAAAATACTCAAGTTGTATTCAGGCTACATTTTTTTTTCTGTTTAATATTGGAATAGGAGAGACACATTAATCACACTAACCTGCTATAAGAAACAATGGCAACAGAGATGTTGGGAATGACTGTGGTCCAAACAAATTAAGGTAGTATAGCAGAAGAGGAGGCTTGGGGCTCGAAATAAATCCATAGCCTTCTTCACAAACCATTCTATGCTGTTAATTAGAAAATATACACCCCAGAAATTATACTGTGACCTGCTCTCCCTCAGAATATTCTATGGTATTGATGGAGTGTGGTAAGAGGCACTTTAACTATGCTGCTCAGAGTTGAAAACTGATAAGAATCCTCCTGCTGTACGTAATATTTTAGCGTGTCTTAGTCAGAGTTTTATTTTGTTGCAGTGCACAGCAACACGTATAAAGGAAAGCCTGCAGTTGGGGCTGGCTTACAGTTCAGAGATTTAGTCCATTATCATCATGGCAGGAAGCATACTGGTAGGCAGCCAGGCAGACATGGTGGTAGAAAAGGAGCTAAGATTTTTACACTAAAATCAACAGGCAGTAGAAAAGAGAGCCACTGTGCTGGCTGCTTCTAAACCACTAAAGGCCACTCAGAGTGACAGACTTCCTCGAAGAAAGCCACACCTACTCCAACAGGCCACACCTCCCTATAAGCCTAGTGAGGTCATTTTCATGAAACTACCACATAATGAATAAGAAAGAAGTTGATGTTGTTCTTTTTTATCAGTTAGTATCAATAATATCATTATTGTACACTGACATTAGTTTTCACATATGTTTTTTTCTGTTTTGACTTTTCTTCCCTTAATATTAAGTTGTATTTCGTGTAAAACTGTGATTTCCTAGAAACCTTACAGACTTATAAAATGGGAAGAGCTGATCCAACTCTAGGGTTTCTCAGTGTTACACAGAGATGAAGCAAGCACCTTTCAGTTTCATCAGCTACTTTGAATTCTCAAGTCTCTGTTCTTTAAATTTTCAGAGAGATTAGTTAGACTTTTTTTCCTTTCCTTTCTTTTTTTCATCTTTGTGAGGGCATTTGTGAAAAGTTCATGTTTATATGGGAGAATTATTAAGCCATAACGGGGAGACTGGGAAGGTAAGGTTATGTATTAAACTGAAAAAAATATTTCACATTTAATGCAACAGGAGTAAAGACTATTTCTCTACTGAAAACAATTCACAGGCAGATTCTTACTTTGTTTTCCTGACATTTCTATAACACTTCCCAATAGTTACAAAAATGACTTGAATGGAGAACTTGAGCATTTTATCAAATTGCTGAAAAATAAGAATAGAGCATTGTTCATATTTTCATATAATATTTCATAAACTGGGTATCGTAGCAAAGTTCCTTTAGACACCTATTTTGGGGATTTTCATTCATTTTTAATATTTTATTATCTTAAAATTAGCATAGAAGACATCAGGTTTAACTATGGCGTGTTTTGTAACATGTATTTCAGGAGACTCGCCTTTCCTCTCATCTGCTCTGCCTCTCTGTAACCCTGTGATAACACAATTTTACCCCCCTCAATAGTCTACTTTCATTTTTTTTTGTCTTTTGTGTTATTTTGAAAGATAATCTAAGTAAACTGCTACAAAATTTTTAACCATAACAATCTTACAATTAGATTATGTAGTTACTAGGAATCATCAAGTTAGCTAGTCCTTATGCTTATACGTAGGAAGGCAAACATATTTCTCCATACATGTGAAAATATACTCAAGATATAGACACTTTTAGAACAAGATGTCTGTCATTGTTATTCAAATAGAATCTCTTCCAGGGAAAAAGAAAGAAAGGAAATGACTAAAGTGTATCTCTCCTGTAAGTTAGGCCCACTTCTTTATTTTCTCATGGCCATCAATCAACAGAGTAAAATGACTTTCACAGGCTTGAAGAAAGTTATATTTAATATGTTATAGAGTATCTTAATGTACTAAAAATGGTCAGAATCCATGAAATGACATATCCTAAATAGTGTGATAGATAGGCAGATATTTCCAGAAAACTCTAAAAAAATATTTTCTATTTCTTTTCTGGTTCTCCAGAAACAATAAAAGTGGGAAGGTTTTTGTTTTTTTTTGTTGTTTGTTTGTTTGTTTGTTTTTATTTTGGGGTTTTTTTTTTTTGAATTTCAAAGTCATAGTTTTCACTATGAAGTATTTTTCCTCATTCTTTGGTGTTTTGGAATGTGTGAAACAAATTTCTTATTTCTTAATAGCCATTCCTCAATTCAGCTCTGAAACAGCCAAAGTAAATTCTGAAATTCATGATTTCAGAAATCATTTATACTCTTATTTATTTATTTCAGAGCCACCAATGAGTACTTACATTGGAAATCACCATTGGGAAGTGAGGACAGATTAAAATGATAAAAGAGTGGTTGTGTTAGTTCATTCACTATTATAAAAATGCCTTGCACAATGGCCTTAAGGGAGAAGCAGATTTTGGCTCATGCCCTTTAAAGTTTTATTCTCTTATTAATTGGTGCAATATTACATGTTTGCTATGAAACAGTAGATCATAGAAAGATCATATGCTGGAACGGTATGACAAGCCAAGGATCAAACAGAAGCACCAGGGTCATAGCCCTTTCAAAGGCATACTCCAATGACCTGAAGAAGCCCCAATAGGTCCCACTTTTAAAGTATCCAATAGCTTCCAATAAAACTTTTCTGGGATCAAGTTTTTAAAATCTCAGTCTTTGGGGAACATTCATGATCCAATTATAGCAGTAGTTAATACTAAATTAAGAAGCAATTCTCTCAGTTTTTATAATCAAGCCAGATATAGTCTTAGGAAGGAGTTACGTGAGTTCCCTATAAAGTGTTATTAGCAACTCTTTGAAAGATCATATACATACTAAGCTGTGTTTAATACATGATGTGAAGGAAGTAACAATAAAACAGTTAATTTATACCCTAAATATTGGGTTTTTCGTAGTTATATAAAATGTTACTGAAGATTCATATCCAAATAATTAAGAGGGTTATCTTATTATGTTTAGATAACTGAAGATTATTTCCCTTTTCAATTCTATGTGTGTTGCAACATTCCATGATGGCTTCTATAGTTATGTAGTTTAAACCATTTTAATAAGTTATTACTTCTCAATCACCTGTCAAGATGTAGATAAAACAGAGGAGGAGGAGGCAAGCAATTCCACTTGAAACTTTAAGTTTGGAGATTAATCTTTAAAAGTAGAAATGTATAAGAGAATGCAGAAAATGGGAAAATACCAAGGCCTTAAAGTACAGATATTCAGTAAGAAGTCTTCAATCAGCCATTTGTCATAAGGACCAATAGATAGATGTAGAGCAGGAGATCCTCTAGCCTGGGACAGAAATCTGTGCTGTCACATGTCAAGAGTAGACAACAAATCCTTGGGCAGGATTTGTCCTCATAACCTTCATAAAAATCTAATCACAATGATGAGTACTCTTTATTCTAGCATTGGAGAGGTAGATATAGCCCTATCCGTGGGGCTTGTCAATGTCCAACCTAGCCTAACTGGTGAGCAACACGCCAAGATGAGGATGCTGACTTGGAAAAAAAAATGCAATTTTTCTAAAGAATAATATTCAATGTTGACCTCTTGCCATCAAAGTCATTTATACTTATACACTCAGGAATTCTCAAACATATGAACACACACACACACACACACACACACACACACACAGAGAGAGAGAGAAATGCTTTCCCATTTGAGAGGATAGTGAACTCTGGAATACATTGTCAGGGTAAAGAAATGTCTTTATGTCTTTTCCATTGTGCTTACAACTAAGGAACTGTTGGCAAAGGATCCTGAATACCCTGACACTGAGTTTTATATAGGGGCGTTAGTATGAAAACACGTGGGCTAGAAATGCAAAACTTGCAGTGGAAGGTTAGGCCAGCTGGGACTGAGCACTGAAGTGCATGCTTCACGGGGACCCATTCTTTGGGTATGCAGCAAGTCTGGTTAGAGAACAGCAACATTTGTTTATGAAGCTTGCCAATCTCTCTTTTGTAACTGTCAACAGGTAGACTCCATCAGCATAACTCTGTAAGCTCAGATCTTCAAATTGATTCAAACACTCACGCCAAAAAAGTCATTTCTTGAATCTGGGATATTTGAGATTTTAAACCATTTAAATGTTAAAATAAGTGTAAGTTTTAGGAAGATCACTGCTATACAGTATGGAAAGTGAACAGTAGCAGGTTAAAAGAAATCAATAAGAAGGCTATTCAGCAAAAGAAAAAAAATGAAGACTATTCATCTCCCAGATGAGAAAATGATAAGCTCACTCTAAAAGAATAAGGCAATTTGTTTTTGAAGAAACTAAGAAAAAATGCATGAGTTGATGAGATTTGAGATTATTTTCTTCTGCTTCCCTGAACTGATTTAAATTCATTTCAATGTTTTGTTTTTGTTCATTAATGTGTCATTAGTCTACTTAAAGATTTTCAGTTTTTTAGCATACTTTATTAATTTAAAAATACAGAAATGGTTGAACTCTCATTTTAACTTTATGAATTATTATTGATATGAAAACTCTAGTCTCATGAACTCAATCTATGAAGTTCACATTAAAAAAAAAGAAAAATTTTTAAAGATTTTATTGCCTAAGTTTGTACTTCATAAGATATTTTTCAAGAGCAACCTCAGTAAGTTGAAAGCCATCTGTTCCATAGACTAAAATAATCCAGCTAAAGCAAAGAATTAAAAAATGGTATTCTCCCTATGGAAAAGAGTAAAATGATATAAGGTAATGGAATTCTACTGGAAATCCCAAGAACATTACTTTTGACAATGCATCTAAATGGGAACTACTTAACTCACACTTCTGCAAATCTGGACATTAAACAATGCAGACTTTCTGGATTGTGCTTAATATAAAGAGCAGCTTGTACTCCAAAGAGTTGGACAGAGAGATGCCTTAGTGGTTGAGGGCACTTATTGTTCTTGCAGAGTACTTGGATTCAGTTCCCAGCACCCATGTGCTGGTCACTGTTAATCATTTTTCTTGGGGTTTGTTGCAAAGATACCTGAGGAAGAAAAAAAATGCCAAAGATGTTTAAGAATAGACTTAAGAATTGAACTAAGTAAAATATTATAAAGCAGCCAAGGCTGACAGTAGTTTCATTTAATTTTTTGGGCAGAGTGATCTCTAATAATTTGTTAGAAGGTTCATAAAACAACAGTCAATAAATAAAATCAGTAAGCTATGCAGAGAGAAATTAAGAGCTATTGTTATCCATTTATTGAAAAAGTAAAAACAAAACAAAACAACAAAACAAAACAAACAAACAAACCAAACCAAACCAAACAAACAAACAAACAAAAAAAACCAGAAGCTGGATTTTTAGTTACCCAAAAGTTCCATGTCAAACTAACAAATTACTTAAAAATGTCCTAAGCTAAGAAAACCTCCATGTGAAACCTCAATTCAAGTTGTTAAACAGAGCAGTCTAAGGGGATCTCAAAACAATATAGAGTATTTCTTATGTCCCTAGTTGCCTCTCAGAGGTAAAGAGTAAGTATTTACTACTAAAAGTATTCTATGGTTTCGACATAGGACTTGAAAGATTCAAATTGGCTCTATCCTGACACTATCCTTCCAGGAGTCTAACTTTAGTAGTAACTGAAGGAGGTCTGCAAAATAAAAGAGAGGGAAGAAATTAGCAGTCCCATCTATCAGTGACATGCATGAACCACGAGAATAAGCAACATGGCAAGATATTGTCAAATTTGCAACAGTGACCAAGAGTTATAAGTTATATCTTGGCAGTAGCCAACAGCTATGTAATTGTACTTAATGCCCACTCAACAAGGGAGAAGCCTTGCCTGGTACTAGAATTCTATCCAACTATCTGATACTAGTGAGGTCACACATCTTAGAGGATAACCTATTATATCCACTTTATTATAATTCTAAACAGCACTCTAAAATATGCTTGTACCCACAGATAAATATAGCTTTCACCTCTCATTAAATAAGCTTCTTTTCTTAGCTTTTCTCTTTTCTCTTTCATTACAGAATTCTTCAAGTAGTCATGATGCTGAACCTAATTGATTATGGGGAATCCAGTCCAAACAAATACAACTGCAAGACAACTTCTTCACATAAGGGCCAAGGCGCATTATAGAAAAGGAAGTAGGAATAGTGTAAAAGACAGAAGAGCAGGAAGTCTGCTGCAAGTTTATATTGCCTAGCACTACAAACTTTGCCTCTGAGAAAGGCTAAACCTATGATATCTCAGCACTATGT